>JAOSBP010000008.1:18442611-18482784 GCA_027563825.1 Erythroxylum mucronatum
ACTTCTTTACCAGCTGGTAAGAAGGCCATTGGTTCCCGATGGGTTTTTAAGGTCAAGCTTAAGCCTGATGGGACTGTTGATCGATATAAGGTTAGGTTAGTGGCCAAGGGGTATCATCAGGTTGAAGGTGTTGATTTCACTGACAGTTTTTCTCCTGTTGCAAAAACTGTCACTGTCAGTATATTGTTGGCTGTAGCTGTTCAATTTTCCTGGACTATACATCAATTAGATGTTAATAATGCCTTTTTGCATGGGCATATTGATGAGGAAGTTTATATGCTTCCTCCAGATGGGTATATTGTTGCTGGTCCTAATCAGGTTTGCAAGCTCAATAGATCTTTGTATGGTTTGAAGCAAGCCTCCTATCAGTGGAATTGTGAATTCACTAAGCATTTGCTTTCTTATGGATTTGTTCAATCTCCACATGATCACTGTTTGTTTATTAAGTCATCTGGTATTCATTTTGTGGCTTTGCTTATCTATGTGGATGATATCTTGTTGACTGGGCCTTTTGTGGATGTTTTGGCTAATGTTAAATAGTTTTTAGCTTCTACCTTTTCTGTTAAGGATCTTGGTCCAGCCAAGTATTTTTTGGGCTTAGAGATTGCTAGGTCTTCCAATGGTTTATATGTTAATCAATGCAAGTATGTGCTTGATTTGTTATCTGATGCGGGTTTGACTAGTGCTAAACCTGTGGTTACCCTATTGCTTAAGGGCTTGAAGTTCTCAGCTGATTCTGGTTCTCTCTTGGAGGATGTAGGGCGATACCGTAGGTTGGTTGGTCGGCTGTTGTATTTGGGCTTTACCCGGCCTGACGTTACTTTTGCATTTCAGCAATTGAGTCAGTTTGTGACTGCTCCCTCTCAGGCTCATTGGGATGTTGCTATGCATCTGTTGAGATACTTGAAGGGTTGCCCTTCTAAGGGTTTATTTTTTCCTGCTTATTCTGATTCATCTATGCTTGTTGCTTCTTCTCCCTGTTCTCTTGTTGCTTATTGTGATGCTGATTGGGGGTCATGTTTGGCTACTAGTCGTTCTGTTTCGGGGTTTTGTGTTTTTTTGGGCGATTCTTTGGTTTCTTGGAAGACTAAGAAACAGGATACGACGGTTTCTAGATCTTCGGCTGAAGTTGAGTATCGGAGTATGGCTTCCACTGTTTGTGTGGATTTCCTATTTGTTGAAAGATTTACAAATTTCCTTTTCCTATTCGATTCCTTTGTGTTGTGATAATCAGGTTGCACTTCATATTACTGCCAATCCGGTGTTTCATGAACGTACTAAGCATCTTGGTATTTATTGCCATGTTGTTCGTGATCAATTCAAGTTGGGTTTCATTGCTCCTGCTCATGTTTCCTCTGAACATCAGTTGGTTGATTTATTTACAAAGGAATTAACTGCTCCTCTTTTTACTTCCCTTTTGTCCAAGTTAGGTTTGGTTGATGTTCACCAACCTCCAACTTGAGGGGGGGATGTTAAGTTAATAGTTAGTTGTCTGTTTAGTTGTTTGTTGTTTACTTAATGAAATGTTGTCGTTTTAGTGTGTACATAGTAGATTATTTTAGTTCAGTTTTATACAGTAGCTTAGTTCGATTGTATATAAGGAAATCTAGCTTTTAGTCAACTATACACTGAAATAACAAAAGCTAGTTCTATTTACTCTTTTCTTCTCTCTCGAACCTTTTCTTCAGCATCCTTCATGACTTGGCTAGCGATCAAAGATAGATTAATAACAAAACGCCGATGGTTCAGGCCAGCTGATACTTTGTGCACCCTGTGTCATAACGTCGAAGAAGATCGAAATCATTTGTTCTTTATGTGTGAGTATAGTAAAGCCATATGGAGCAGAATTTTATTCATGCCGGATGCAGTTCAATATTCCTATGAGTGGGAGCCTACCTTGAAGTTGTTTATCAGCTATTCTAAACCAGGCAAACCGAATGCTCTCTTAATGAAATTGGTATTCATCACTACCATTTACATGATATGGAAGGAGAGAAACTGTCGTCTCTACAAACAGGAGGAGGAAGATAAATACCAGTTAGCGGAGCAAATAGTAAATTGGATCCGAGCCAATTTATTAGCCAAGAGAGCTGTCCATCTTCTACCTTCCATCTATGCGAGCTAAATGGCACTTAAGAATGGATATGGAAATCGTAGGTGTTGCGCTATGTTTTTCATTTTGTCATCGTTTGTTTGATTCATGGAACAAATCGATGACGAGAGCAAGAGTTGAACTCTGGTATTTTGTAAGTTGTAATACCTTTGCCTATCGTAATCTATTTATTCTTTCATTTTCCAATATATATATATATATATAGATAGATAGATAGATAGATAGATAGATAGATAGATAGATAGATAGATAGATAGATATTATACTATGAATAAACTAAATTAAAATAACAATATTAATATTCATTAAGAATGACAAATTTTCATGTTAAGAACATCATTTCTTGCAATATATTAAACTTTACTCGGGTAAGTAATGTGTAATTTTAGTTAATATAATTAAAAATATCTAAAAGCTTATACATGAGGTTCTTTTGTTTTAATATCTTTTTCATTATCATCTCGTGAAGATTATACTGAATATATAAAATGTTAATCATTTCCAAATAAAAATAAAATTTATCTTACTTAAAATAATAATCTAATGTAATTTATTTTGTTATTATTTAATTCTAAAAATATTGAGATTTAATTGAATTGAATTTAATTTAATTTAATTATGAGATGGATTTTTTTTTGTTTTTAACTAACGAAAACCATCATCATCTTTTGAATTACATGTTAAATAAACTCTTAAGTATACATGATAATCAACAAATTACCTAACTTAATAAATTACTTAGCAAGCAAATCAAAAGTAAGATTAAAAGGTCGTTGGCTAGGTTCAAACCCTACTTTTCATTACAAGGAAATTGTCATACTCTAAAAAGATGTCACCCATTCTACTAGAAAGTATTTTTTGGACACTCCTCCGATACACATTTTAATTCCAAAACATATTTTTGAAATTGAATACCTAAATTAGATAGGATAAATAATCATTGTCTTCTAAGATTCTTTTTTAAAATCAAAATAAAATAATAATAATAATAATAATGAAGGCCCAAAAGGGGTAATATAATAAATATTCCTTGTTAAGCTTAAAAGCCAATTACAATAACTAATAAATAACTAGTCCATAACTAAACCAGAGCCTAATGGATTTTTATGAAATTTGCAGCTTTAGTAATTTGAGGGAGCCAATTTTAAACTCCTTTACCCCTCAAGTTGGATAAGAGAAGTTGAAATTGGTTGCACTTTTTGCAAAATAATTCCGAGTCAAATGTCAAAATGTTATATAGGAGTCACTCCTTGGTCTTCTAAAGATTATGGGTGTTTCTAGCAACTAGTTAGCTGTCAATTTGTTTGAAGTATATTCCATCTATTTGACATTACTTTCCTTAGTTGTATATTAAAGGCTCTTGTTAGCATAATTTCCCTAGTCCATTTAGATGACTATGCATCATATACTAATTACTTTTCCTATTATCCTTGAATGTTTTTACTTTTACTTCCTATCAAATAGCATATTGTAAGCATCCAAATGCTGTTTTGAATGTTGTATAATCTCCAGAACTCCTATGGTGAGGGTTCCCTTACTATTCTACTATGTCTTTCCATTATCATGCTAGCAAGTTAGATTGCATAGTCTCTGTATCTAGACTAGCGAGTGACAGAGAAATAGCATTTGAAAAATAAATTGTTGATACTTTCTAGCTATTGGTTGTAGATTTTACAATTGAGGTTTATATCTATTGTTTTGAGTTTATTCTTTATGACTAACCATAGAATGAATAAGGATTTAGGAAGTTTTTGATGACTATAGCATACTTGATATTAAGAGTCTAAATATATTTTGGAATGTCTTATTTGTGAATTCCTTTTATGAATGTCTTACTATATAATTGACTCCTCTCCTTTTAAATTAGGGTAGTTTTTTGGTAGGCTTATTATTGTGTATATTTTAACTATGTTTTAAATTATAAGTGCACGATGTAGCTGTAGTTATAGCTAGCATTAACAAGTATAGGTCAATTCCGTGAGGACTACAAGCAATATTAATAACCTCTTTCCTATTATCTAACTGATGAATAGGATGATGGTATAACCAAAATTAAACTAAACTAAAATTTAATACAATAATGAATCAGAACATAGATAATACAATGATTAATTAATATTAAATAGCTAGAACTTAGGTAATGAATCCCCTTAAGATCTCTTAAGCATTAACCATTTATCTTGCAATTAAATTATTGATTACTGGACTATAGAAATTCCTATCTTATGTTAATATCTTTCTTATGACTATTAATAACTAATCATCAGTTGAGTATAAAAGCTCTTTATAGCATTACTCGATTTGTGAACTTCAATATTAGATTTGATCCTAATCTATTGGATTTATGTTGACCTATCTCTAGGTTTGCATGCAACTCATAATTATGGTATATCTATTCATACAAAAAGATCTCAATCTTAATCATATGAAACCAAAAATTGAACCAATATCTCTGATATATTAATTCAAGATATAAATGCATAAATGAATTGCAATAAATAAATCAATTAAATTACATTAAATAAAAGATTAAATCACAATATCCATCTGAGCTTAGGGTTCATCGTACCAAGGCACTAAACAAACTTAGTTCCTAAACATAAAAAACAAAACAAACATAAAAATTTAAAAGAATAATTAAAAAGAAAAGAATCGATGATATATATCCCCTTTTCTCTAATGTAATCTCCTTAAAACTTTGATGAAAGGTTGCTCTCTATCGAATCTCTTGAAGTAGCCTTCATGTTTTCCTTGTCCTAGGTTCATAATTACGTCTCCAACTCTAAATCGTGTACCTAACCAATTATAATTGCCTATCCCTTATCTCCTCTTCATATTTGGCTTTTATATTATGGAATTAGGGATCATGTTAGTGACCGAGTATCTTAAGAAAACCTCAAAATCACAACTTAAAACATTTTCAGGAGTTTACATGGGCATAAGAATGGTTGTTTATGTTACTTACATAGGCGTGTATCTTCACACAAGCAAAAACAATATCTTTGAAACTTTACACATTCACAGTTACTTACATGGTCTTTTACACGACCATGTATGATACACACACAGTTTTGTACATCTTCAAAATAGCTCTAATTCTTTTATTTTATGCCCCCAATTTCACTCAAATTCTTCTTTTTTTTTATCTATGAAGGCCATTTAAACCTTAAAAAATTCTAGAACAAAATAAGTACCAAAAGCAATGAAAAACTCTCAAATAACAAGCAAAGCACACTAAATATGGGCATAAAACATAGTACATTAGATGTTTATCAAATATCCTCATACTTAAGCTTTGGCAAGTTCGTAAGCAAATCATAAACCAAACCATCAAACTTAAAAACGTCCATCCCTTATTAACCTCAACTTGTCCATCCAAACCTTATATCATCATATCATATAAATCATATTAACATACAATTAGAATCAAGTTATGCTAGAACCAAATTTCACAAGTCAATATGAATAACATTCACATTGATAATCTTTTTGAAAGCAAAAGCACAAAATTTCACACTCTCTCAAAGGATTCATTTAATGCACTCAAATATTTAGGGTGGAAAATATAACAAATACTCAAATCATTACATAAGAGGATTCTTAATCATAAGCTTGCAATAAAACCACATATCCATCATTTATGAGTAACCTACAACTAAAAATAATAAGGTCTTTTAAATAGGATGTAATGAGGCTTAGGTAAAGATATGGTAGGGATAATTAAAAAGGGTAATAATATTGAAGGACATTCATATAAACAAGATTAAATACAACTTAGTTATAATGTAGGTCCTTCAATCAAAAGTTCATTGGTACAACAATAATTTTGCTCACTCTCCGACAAATATCACAACTTTTTTTCTTTTTCTCTTTTTTTAATTTTTTTCTTTTGTTCTTTTACTCTTTTTTTCTTTTATATGCTCGCAACACATAATTTTCAACTTTTGAACTTCTTTAAGCAATTTTGGAGAGAATGTAAAATTATATAAATGAAGAACTCAAGAATAAACAAGTTAATAATCATTATGTACCAATAATAATAGAGATATCGGCCCTTTTATTCCAAATTCTTTAAGATAACCAAAGTTTCAAGCAATCAAGAAAATGTAAATTCCTTCAGGATTCAAAAATAACTTAAAAAATTTCAAGAAAAATAAAGTAAAGGCTATCAATGTGGTTATAATCAATCAAGATAAAAATAGGCTTGATAATAATCAAAGAAAGTAGGTTACAACAAAAGGTTAAATCTAAGTGCCTTTATCATTTTAATGCCTCTAGTTTAAAAATGTGGTTTCAACGTGAATAATAAAAACAAGTTCTATAATCATCCAACTATGCATAATAAGACACAACAAAGAACAAAATAAAATAAAACATTTATATTATCCCTTACAAAGCCACGTATATTTACACAAGCATGTACATCTCCAAAGTAGCTTTAATTATTCCATTTTATGCCTCAGTATCACCCAAATTCTTGTCCTTTTGATCTACGAAGGCAATTTAGACCTGAAAACATACTAGAAACAAAATAAGTACCAAAATACAATGTAAAACTCTCAAATAACAAGCAAAAATCATCAAAATTTAGTCATTAAAACATAGTATATTAAGTGCTTCTTTGCTTCTGATGATAATGGAGCATCCTTTCAAATTACAAAACCATTCATTCCCTTGAATATATCTTTGACATATGTCTGGTTTTCCAACATATGTCTCAGGTTAGAAAGCTTAGGAACTTTGTGGAGAGGACCTATCTCACTCCAATTATCATACCAAAAGTAGGTTGACTTCCCATCCCTAATTTTATGTTTCATCTTATTATTAATCTTGTCTCTCATCTTCAAGAGCTAGTTCATTATCCAAGATAAATTCATTTTGGCTTAATTTTCTAAAAGCTTCCCTTTTCAAAAGATGAGAATGAATCCACTTGAACCATGAAGCTTCTGTATAAGGAAAATTCTCCAAATTCTCCTTATCATCAACATATTTTTATTGTTGACGTAAGGATGATGCCTAGCCACCATGAAGCCGTAGGCAGACAGACCTATTGACATTTAACTTTGGCTTTTATGTAATTAAAGCTAGCTCCAGACTATCAGAATCTCCTCATGATCTTTTATATAACTTTGATTAGCTTCATTGGGAGTATTAATATAAAATCTACTATGCATATAAATTATTAAGAATATAATTGATAAGTTGTAATTAACCAGTAAAAGAAAGTAATTTGTTATTTTAGTGACTAAATTTTTTAATATGGTGTCAAAAAGAGGTTAGCTATCCCTAAAAATTAGTTTCTTAGTGGTGAGTGGAGTGCTTAGATATTTAAAAGGGGACTCCTTGAGACTCGCTCCAAAAATATAAGAGAACTACCTAGCTAGATGAACTTCTCCAATAGATACAAATAGATTGTTTTTGTCTCTTTTAATGGTTAATCTTAAGAGCTTTTTAAACACTTATAAGGAGTTTGTTAGGGTCTTTATAGATTTTGGCATCCACTCTACATAGAAACAATAGAACATCCATAAATGATAGGTTAAAAATCTTCAACTCCCATTTGTTTTAGTACGAGAACTTTCTTTCAAGGTTGTTGTTGTGCTTAGCTAATTTTACTAGCACCTCAATACAAAGAGTAAAGAGATAAAAAAAGGGTCACCTTGCCTTGGTCTTTTTTCTCCCTTTATTAGCCTAGTTAGCTCTTTATTGATGAGAGTGTTATAGTTGGTTATGGTGATGCATTGCTGAATCCATTTGATGAACTATGTAAAGAAACCAAAAGCTTTAAATGTATAAAGGGTGAAAATCTAATTGATAGAATCAAAAGTTTTGTGAAATTTAATCTTAATTGCACAGCTATTAGAAGAAGTTTTTGGTAATTGTTTTTAAATGGCTTCTGACTTAATAGAATGTTATCTTTAATTTTTTTGCCTTGAATAAAATGCTTTTGACATAGATTGATGTTGGAGCTAATTATAACCTTAATTCTAGAATCTAGTTGTTAGCAATCAGTTTGTATTTAGTGTTGCAAAATGAGATAAGTTTAATGTCATTCAAAAAACAAGGATTATGGGAATTTGGAACCGTGAAAATATAAGTTTTATTCAGTTCCTATAGAATCTTGCCACTAGAAAAGAATTCCAAAATAGTGTTGTTGACTTGGTTCTAAACCGAATCATATAATTTTTGGATGAAGAAAGCATTAAATTCGTCTAGTCTATAGGTTTTGATGGGAATCTATGAGAATGTAGTATTTTTAATATCATACATATTAAATGTCCTTAGTATAAATTCAAATTATTCTATTGATATTGATTTAGGGATTAATGAATTGAGTATCTATACAGTAGAGAAATATTAGGGAAGTGCTTAGTGCTTTGGAAGTAAGTTTACAACATATTCATGATCTTCTAATGCTTCTAAACTATTCCTCCATTTATATTAAACATTAAGGTCCATATAAAGAAATGCTTAGAAATAATTCTTTATAACTAGTTTCTTTTCTATTTTATTAAATGCATGAATTGGATATTGATTCTTCCCATCCTGCACTTAGTTAAGATTGTTTATATATCTTTATATAGTAGAATTAGTATTGATAATATGAATTTGATTCATCTTATTGAGTTCTTATTTCATGAATTTAATCTTTTCCATACATTTGTAAACTTTAAGGCCTTAAACACCCATTCTTATCTCCTACTTTTACCTTTTATTCAAAACCTTTTAACTTAGTTAAATAATTATTGAATTTAAAGGGGGTTCTCTTCCTAGTCTCTTTAGTCAAATTGTGTATTTCAATAAAGGAATGATTAGATGCAAGATTGTTGGAATCCAAACTTGTTAATTTATGCCCTATCTAGCTTCCTCCTTATCAACCATTTCGCACATTGCTTGTTACTCCATATAAAAAAGTTTCCCTCATGTCTTAAATATACCACACTAACCTAGCTTATACAATTCTTGAAGTCATCATTATGATTTCTCTAACTTATTTTGTCTCCTTTAGATTTTGATGGATAAAGTGCACTATTGAAGTCTCTTGGTATCATCTGAAGGGAGTTTAGATTCTTAACGCTATTCCTTATGTCATTCTAGAGTGAAGTTCTCTAAAAGGCCATATTGGGAACATAAACAAAATTGAAACAAATAGTTGAAGGATTGGGAAAAGTTGCATTGATAGATGCAATAGTTGATTTATTAGTTTAAGTTATTTTCACTTTGTTAGGGTAAAAAGCTATTATGATTCATCCATAGAAATGGTGTTGTTAATTAGTGAATAAAGACCATTCCTTCCTCAAAAACCATAAATCTCTACTACAAGTATCAATTTTCAATTTAATTTCCAAAAATCTATTAAAGTAGGCTTATTTATTAACAAGTAATCATGAATAACTTTTTTGGGGGACAATTGAGCCCTATAACATTCCATATTAGAACAAAAATTAGTTGGGGGTGAAAGAGGTTCTTTCTTTTTTTTTCACTTTCCTACCTAACTTCTTTCTTGTTGCAGGGATAAATTCATCGCCCAAAGTATTATGAGTAGACATAATCATACTTATGGAATTGTAGATTTCACCTTCCATAGGTTTGTCATTGGTCTACTCCTTACTATTTACTTGCATTTTTTCCATCTTAGAAACTTGAACCAAATCAAATCCCACTATGAGGACAATTAAGTTAAGATCATAAATTTGGATCTTTTCTTCCCTTTATTCTATTAGGGGGATGGGCAGTTCTCCCTTTTGACCCAACTATTCCAGCATTTGTATTTTATAGGGCCAAGGATCCTTTTGTGTTAGTGTTAACACTAGATATAATAGATTTTGTTTGAATAGAGGATATTTTTAATGATGGTACAACAATTTCCTTAGAGCTCTTAGTATTGTTAGTAATCAATTCATTCTCCTCAACACCCATTAGCTCATAAAGAATTTCTTAATAGCTTTCAAACATATCATCTAATGAGATAGATTTGAATTCTATAGATAATTGATAGCTACTTTCGTTTTAATCATTAGGTCATCCTCATCTAGCTTTAGAATAGGTATTGAGTTAGGTAGTTTTTGGTATATTTTAATCTCTATGCATGTCGTAGCATACCTTGTACATTTTTTAAAGGTCATTGCCTCATCTAAGCATATAGCTTGCTAATGAAACTTGTTAGGTATTGTAGTCTCATTGTTAACTAATACTCTAATAGAATATCATCGAACTTAATTCATATACGAATGTGGATCATCCTTATTCTCTCCATTTCGAATCTTGGTCTCTAATTTTATGGAAAAGATTAGTGTGTTGCTAATATGTTATGAAACTTGTTCGATTATCTTCTCATGCTTTCCATATGTGAAAATTTAAAGATGAATATATCATGTTTGTTGATGAGTGATAGGTATAGATTATAGTATGTTTTTTTATGTGTTTAAGTATGTTTTTAAGTGTTTATTAGATGATTATCATGTTTATAAGCTTAGAATTGTGTTATCATTAGTGTTTGTATGTGTTCTAAGATTTTTTTTGGTTTAGAGCAAGAATTTGACTTGAATTGTATGCTTCAAGAGGTGTTTGTAAGTGTTTGGAAATAGGAAATTGAAGAATGAAGAAGATGTTGGATGCGTGCATGTTGGCATGATTATGATAGAGGAGGAAAATTCACGTAGGGCACGATTGTGGCGTGATATTTTTTAAGTTCTAAAGGTTCGAGGCTATTTTTAGAACTAAATAAATGGAGGAAACCCTAGACACAACCTTAGAACCCTCAAGCACTATAAAAGAACATGAAAAACACCAAAAAGAAGTTACAGCCACTACATCAAAGCAGATCAAAAAGGAGATCAAAGAAAGTTTCAGAGAATTTCTAGCATTCCAGATTAAGACTTCAATAAGTTTTTAACTCTTTTCCCTTTATTTATTTCATAGACTTGAATGTTAATTTGGAATTTTAAGATTATTAACATGATTGTAGGTCTCTAAATCCATATTTAAGGATTATTCTGGAATTATTTTGTGAATCTTATTTTTTATTGAATTTAATACATTGATGAATGTTTATGATAATTGTCATGCGTATATTGGGTAACAAATCAAAAGAGTGAATCAAGTCATTAGTGTTAAGCTGTGCAACGAGAGTTGATAACTTAATAAACTTATAATTATCATATTAATGAACAATTGAAGAGATATCTTAATTGTGAAATTAATTATCCATAGGATTGCTTCAAATCTAATGGAATAAGTTAGGAATAGTTTTGTGAATCGAGAGATTACAACTCTATGATTATCGAATTCAATTAGGGTTATTTGATTAGATCTCGACATACAGTAATCAAAACTTTAATATATTCATAATCAAACATAAATTGAATCAACAAGATAAAAGGAAACAAAATAAGGACAGAATAGTTCCTAAGTCTTCAACTTGATCAATCTTAATTTCATTAGTAGCTTAATTTTTTAATTCCTACTTGTTTCGTTTAGTTAATTTTTTTAGTTTTAGTTATTTATTTTAATTCAAATCAATTTTTAGTACCTTAGACAAAGTTCTTTTCAAGTTATGTAGGTGTTTAATAGTCCTAGTGATAATGATATCTTTGATACTACAAGATACGATCTGTATACCTGTAGTAATGAGCGTTTTATTATCATATAAAACTTGCTCAACAATGAGAACCTCTTCTAATTTAGCCCTTTTCTAGTTATGTTGAGCCTACTTGTTCAGTATAATAAAGGTTGGCCTTTCATCGGTGAAGAATCCTATTAGAGTACCTGACTTCTTAAAGTCTCCAACTTTAAGGATTTCTAGTAGGAAAGCCACCAAATTACATTTATCAAAGCTAGAAGGAGGAATGTATCTAAGTTTTTCACCACGCGAACAGTCGCCTACCACCTAACACCAAGTGTTTTTTATTTTTAAACCTTAGGTAGAGATCTTCAGATTCAAATTTTTTAATGGCATCTTGCCCATTATTTATCATTATAGACAATGTTTTCTTTTTGTTTAATAAAATAAAAAGCATTAATATTTAAATGTAGAGTAATACGAGAATAATAAAGAAAATTTTAACTAATATTCATTAAATTTCTTTTACATATTACAAATTGTTATATTCATAAATGAAAAAGAGTCCTTTGTGTCTTTTTTTAACACTTTAAATTTTTCATACACTTTTAAAATAAAATTTGATACTGTAAATTTAAAATTAAAAATATGATTATTACATCATAAAATTCTTTCAAAAACTTATAGAAATAATCACTTTATTCCTCATTAGTAAGTGAAAATTTTATGAAAATAAGTAATCAAAACAGAATTATAATACTTTATATAATATAAATTGAATTCTAGATATGTTAATGCTTTCTTTATCACATTTAAATCAAAGCTCTTATAATTGTTTTGAAGATTTCTTTTAATCTTTCTAATAGAATTATTCAAATGCCTATCAACAAAATAATCAATAATCTTTATGCTAATAAGGTTTTTAAAACCCTAAGCCAATTTAAGGCACAAAGTCCTAATGGCACGAACATCTTCTTCTTCTTTTAGAAGATTTAGGTCTTGACTGGAAGCTTAATGATAGCAATAATTGACGAGTTTTTCAAGGAAAGAAACTTTTAAGGGAGATAAATAGAAAATTCATTATTTAAATACCAAAAGGCTATCAGTAAAAGTCATTGAAGGATTTTTTACGTATAGCCTATTACAACTCCATATACAAGTTAATATAAAAAAATGCTAGCCTAAAGGCTAAAAAATGTATTACTGAATCATATATTGGATACCAATAGGGTGCCTATTTATTAGGAAGACAGGTTGAGGACAAAATTTTTCTTGTGCAAGAGATTTTTAGAAATTATACAAGAAAGAGTGGTAGCAGGAATTGCTCACTAATGGTGGACTTTCATAGTTAATAATGAACCTTTAAACATCATCAAAAGTATGAAAGGCCTAAAACAAGGTAACTCAATCTCACCATATTTATTCTCTATAGGTAAAGAGAAGTTTAGTAGACTTTTTACAAGGGTGGTTAAAAGGAATAAGCTAGCTTTTTAAACACCATTATATATGCAAAAAGAATGGGATTTTAAGCTTGAATTTTGTTGATGATTTACTCCCACTCTTAAGGGCTGATCACCACTCAATTTCATCTCTAGTGACTTGTTTAAAAATATCCAATAAAATATCCAGGATACAAGTCAATAATGAGAAGAGTGGAATGTATCTCTCTACAAGTACGTCCCACAATGTCAGTTTGTTCTCTTCCCTAATAGGATTCAAGTATCATAAATTACCCCTTACCTATTTAGGTGTCCCTATATCATCCACCATGATCTCCTATTCAAAATTCAAACCCCTAATGGAGAAAACAATATCAAGTATAAGTATTTGAAGCTCTAAATCCCTCACCATAGCTAGAAGAGCCTAACTAATATCATATGTATTGAAGTTAAAAAGTTTGTATTAGACTTCTCATTTAGTATTACCTATTAGTAAAGCAATTGAAAAACTTATAAGTTCCTATAGAATGGCAACAAGGAGAATGGTATAGAAGCAAGAGTATGATGGAAAGCAGTGTGTTTTACTACTACTACATTAAGGACTAGTCCAATTTCTAGTGTATAAGAAGTTCTAAAAATGCATCTTCAATCGTACAGTGTGTACTCAAATTAAGGAGTAGCATTAGACAATCAATATCCCATGAAATAGGGGACAAAAGATGGGTTTCATTCTGGTATAACAAATGGTCCCCTTATAGCTCTATGGAATATCAACTAGCTCTCCTACAACTAAGGGCATATATCAAGTGAACTTTATAATTAATCAAGTCTTTTCTAAGGATACTACTAAGGTTGAACACTTATGTTATCTTGTTGTCCTGTCTACTTAATATATCTTTAACCCCTAGAAAAGAGGATAAGGTAGTAGGGGATTGCACAAACACTAGAGAATTTTCTAATAAATTAATAAGGGCAATTTTCTAAAATGCACAACCTGAGGTGGTGGGACATGAGTTAGTTTGGTGTTACTGATATAAGTGTAACTTAGAACCAATTGTACATTTCCTATTCCAATGTCCTTATTCAAATAGGGCATAGAAAGTGACTGGCCAGAGATGTGGTACTGTTAATACATCATGTGCATAGCAAGAAATTATCAAATAAAGAACCAAAATATAATATAAAACTAGATAAGAGAAATAGGTATACAAAATTGTACTTCCTTACCTAGTGATGGGTATACAAACACAAAGTTTATGTGAGTAACTAGATGAAGAACATCTGGTACATTTTATGTATTACACGTGTATGATCGTCACTTAAAGCAATAAGTGTGATGTATCAAGTTATGCTTCTTGTAACCTTTTTGAAAATCTTTGTTTTGCCTATATGGTCAATGAATTATTTTTCATTCTTCAAAAAATTTATTTATTCTCATATGTATAATCAGTATAAATTCTCTTAAGGACTCATTAGAATTTTAACTTAAAATCCCTTGAATAATATTTATCACACAAAAATATTAAATAAAATAGCATATACCATTTTAATTTCATGTTTAATAAAGGATAAGATTTTTATTTTATTTAACTCACTACTTCAATAACAATTTTTTAATAATAAAAATATTATTCCTTGAAAGGAAGTGGATGTACAAATTCACTGAGGGCTATGCTACAACTTGTTGCAATATGTTACATTTCAAATGAAAACATAAACATTACACATTTCTAGTTACTAATCTGACTTGAATTCCATCTATGCGAGTCTCCAATTGGTGCAGATTCTTGAGCTAATTATGTGCTTGGTCTTGAACAAACTTATGTGTAATCTGATTTTTTTCATTTATATACCTAATGAAATCCTTTTCATTTTTGGTTAAATTAGAAAATACTCTTTTATTTCTTTCATCCCATACAATTGTCATACATGATAAAGGCGTATAAATCACCTATCTATCTCCTCCATTCATTCTTGTGAGCTTCAAACTCCGTTCTATTATCTCATTCCTCCTTCTTGGAGGGTTCTCCATATTACGTAAGTTCATTATAAACTTCCAGGTCTTTCTTATGAAACTACATTGAAAAAAACAACTGTTAGATTCTAGCCCCATCTTGCACATAACATACCGATTTGGAATGTACAAGTACTTTCCTAATCTTTCCAATGTGAGGAGCTTATATTGAAATGTTATCCATAATGTATACACTGCTCTAGGATAATTATCTTTACACCGTACCACTTTATTCCAGCTTACTTGTGGATTATCCTTATTGTATAACAATCCACATGAACCATTGGAGTAGCTCCAAAAGGTCTCTAATTTCCATATCAATCTGTCATCTGCGTTATTATACAAAATGTAATTAATTAAGAAGGTGATTACACTTGAGGAGGAAGTGGAGAGTAAGCTATGTCTAATCATTAGCAACGCATGAGCTTTTTAGAGGTTCTAAATTATTGATCTGAATGAGTGTTCCATAGAGAGTCTAACTATCAAACCAAAAATCAGTAAGTTCACCATTACCAGCCTGATTGAAGCACTTCCCTCTTATCTTATCTTTAGCTTTCCCAATGAACTTCATAATTGTTGAAGCATTGATGGGAACTTTGAGGTTTCAAAAACATTTATCCTTGATGAAAAATGCAGATACCTATCTTAGCCAAAATGATTGTATATCTTTCCTTTTTTGTCCATAGCACTTGATTCATCAGTTTATTTGCTAATATTCCCAGACCACCCTACTCTTTTGGTTGGCACAAATCAGACCATCTGATTTTGGTCCTTGAGTTTTCCAACTTATATCCTAACTACAAGAACTTTCTAAAAATTCTATCAATTTCCTTTATAATACCTTGAAGGAACACAAAATGAGAGGCCCAGTACATACTTATGGATGTAAGTACATATTTGATTAATTGAGCCCTATCAAATAAGGAAAATTCCTTATAGCTCCAATATGTCTAGGATTTTATCAATAAGGAGCTTGATATCAACATATTTTTGTTTAATTGAGGATACTGGTACACCAAGATATTGAACTAGCAATTCTTATAGCTTAAAATTAGTTATGGTTGATGACTATAAACTTAAATTGAAGGCATTTGCTGAAATTTTCAAGGAACCTTTGATTCTTTTGAAACATGGTCCAAATAGAGTATTGAACATCTTAAAAGTACTTATGATAGAGAAAATTAAGTTGCAATCATCTTTGGAGAACAAAAACAAATCATATTAAAATTTAAGCTCAAAATTCCAAGCTTTTTACACTTAGTATGGAATTTGAAAATTCGGTTTCTCTCCACAACTCTTCTTAATCGCCTGTTCAATACTTCCATTGCTAGTAAGAATAGGTAAGGGGGTAAAGGGTCCCCTTGCCTAATTCCCCTAGCTCCTTTAATTAGGCTTGAAGGGCTCTATTCACCAATATATTGAAAGACACTATTGAGATGTCTTGTCGAATCCATATTATAAATATACAAGGAAATCCATATGTAAGAAAATTATTGATAATAAAGGACCAATCAATTGTATCATAAGCCTTTTGGAAGTCAAACTTTAATGCATAGTTCTTGTGGCTTCTTTTCCTATTATAATGCTCAAACAATTCCTGAACAATGGTGATATTATCACCTATACGTGTATGCCAGGTATGTAGGCTCCTTAAGCCTGATTAGTATGATTTTGAAGAACTAATTTTAGCCTCTATACTATGATTTTGTAGATAACTTTGTAAATGGTAATGCAACATGCAATTGATCAAAATTCATTTACAGTTTTATAATCTCTACCTTTAAGAATAAGAGTAATAAATGTGCAATTGATTTCCATCAAAAATTGTTATTCCTTGACGATTCAAGAGATGCGTCCACAACCAGTTGATTAGTGATAGGCCAAGTTTTGATAAAGAAATTGGCATTAAGACCATCAGGCCTTAGTGCCTTATATGGATGTAAAGATCTTAGAGCTTTAACAACTTTTAAGCATTGACTGGTTGAGCTAGCATGTTAGCTGCTTAAGATATGATCTGATCCTGAATAACTTTCTATATTAGTCTTGGGTTGAACAAGCATCAGAAGAACCCATGAGACTAGAGAAACGCTCTACTACATCCTTAAGGAGTTGATCTTATGTTATTAAGACTGATCCTGAGTTTGAAATGGATAGTCATATTTATAGTCTGCTAGAGATTATTCCTTTATGGAAAAAAATGTTTAAGTTACAGTTAGGCTTCTAAGTTTTCTTTGATGTCAGTATTGAAGGCTTCCAAGCATAAGTTAACATAACAACATCCTCCCTCAGCTCAAACTTGTCATTTAGTCTAAGTATAGGAATTCATCAGGAAAATTCTCCATAACTTTAACTACACAAATTCTAGAAAAATTAATTATGCTTGTTTCTGTTTTAGCTTGGTCTAATCATACAAGTCGTCCAAGAAAGATAGAGATATGGCTTAATCCTTATATGGTCTAATAATCAAATGGAATTCCATAAACACACATCCATATTGGGTTATTAGACTACTTGATATTTTCAATGTTGATCCTTGGTTGCCAGTTTTGAAACAAAATAGATTTGTTTTGATCATGAAGGTCCTAATTTAAGGACTTCCTTATAGAGGAGCCACTGAGAAATATGAAGAATAATACATCATGATTGTTAACAAGAACATCTTTGAGTCCCATTCATTTCATAATTAGTGTTGGCCCAACCATTCATAACTTGGAATGACTCTTTTGTGTAGGAAAAATACTATGTGTTGCATTCCACATCTCTACATCAGCTTTTGATGTATCAATATGGGGATCAATTACTTGAATTTCAAAAGTCCTATTTAGGAGATAATAGCTAAGTTTAATCATAGAATTGGAGTCACTTACCACCTGGGTCTAAGATTTTTTGAAAGCTCTAGAAGTATTGTTGGCATAGGGGTTCACATATTCAGTAGGAGTCAAATTAGTGTTGGTAAGGTCAAATCTTGAAGGAGGCCTTATATGGATGTAAAGATCTTAGAGCTTTAGCAACTTTTAAGCATTGATTGGTTGAGCTAGTGTGTTAGCTGCTTGAGATGTGATCTGATCCTAAATAACTTTCTATATTAGTCTTAGGTTGAGCAAGCATCAGAAGAACCCATGAGATTAAAGAAACGCTCTACTACATCCTTAAGGAGTTTATCTTATGTTATTTAGACTGATCATGAGTTTGAAATGGATAGTCATAGTTATAGCCTGCTAGAGATTATTGCTTTATGAAAAAAAAAGGTTAAGTTACAGTTAGGCTTCCAAGTTTTCTTTGATGTCATTATTGAAGGCTTCCAAGCATAAGTTAACCTAACAACATCCTTCCCCAGCTCAAACTTGTCATTTAGTCTAAGTATAGGAATTTCATCAGGAAAATTCTCCATAACTTTAACAACTACACAAATTCTAGAAAAATTAATAATGCTTGTTTCTGTTTTAGCTTGATCTAATCATACAAGTCTTCCAACAAAGATGGAGATATGGCTTAATCCTTATGTGGTCCAATAATCAAATGTAATTCCATAAACACACATCCATATTAGGTTATTAGACTGCTTGATATCTTCAATGTTGATCATTGGATGCCAGTTTTGAAACAAAATAGATTTGTTTTGATCATGAAGGTCCTAATTCAAGGACTTCCTTACAGAGGAGCCACTGAGAAATATGAAGAATAATACATCATGATTGTTAACAAGAACATCTTTGAGTCCCAGTCATTTCTAATTAGTGTTGGCCCAACCTTTCATAACTAGGAATGACTCTTTTGTGTAGGAAAAATACTGTGTTGCATTCCACATCTCTACATCAGCTTTTGATGTATCAATATGGGGAGCAATTACTTGAATTTCATAATTCACATTTGGGAGACAATACCTAAGATTGATCACAGAATTGGAGTCACTTACCACCTGGGTCTAAGTTTTTTTAAAAGCTCTGGAAGTAGTGTTGGCATAGGGGTTGACATAATCAGTAGGCGTTAAATTAGAGTTGGAAATGTCAAATCTTAAAGGAGGATTTTTTGTTTTCCTAGGTGAAATAGCAGATTTTTCTAACATTGCTAGAAATGGAAAAAGGTTATGAACAATGGAAGTGTTGAAGTAGGGAAGATTAAAAAAACAAGGGAAAAGCCAAAGCAGGAAGCTGGAATTTGGAGAAACACTAAGAAGGGAAGAAGAAATTGGAAGCATGAAATCGGTCGAGGTTGAGAGGTCCAACGGAGCTTGCATGCCATGCATGCACGAGGGACACTGCAATTTTGCTACTTGTATATTCAATAACAAAAAATTTACTGAAAGGGTGCTTGATCTTTTTGAACTTATCATTATTAATATATCCATCACTTAAAATAAACAAGAGTATTAACTTAACTAATTTTATTTAATATGAAAAATTATTAACAAAGACCAATAAACATTTCTGAAGTGCAGAAAGGGTGTACTGTAATGGGCTTTTACACAATCTCGAAACAGTGATTACGTTGGTACACGAGAGAAATGTGTTGATGTGATATTTTTCGCCATATTCCAACTTCTGTAGATAAGTAAATAAAGAAATGGATGGTGTAACAATACATATCCATTAAATTGTACCAAGCCTCACCATAAAATACATGCTTCGAAGAAGGTAAAAGAATTTACTGAATCTGGGTGTTATAATCTTGCTTTCCAGAATTCTATGGAGGAAAGGGTGAGCCTAGTTTCAGCTTTCACATCCTACTTGGCATCTTCCAGTAGCCTTGTACCGAAGAATGCTCTTGGTCATTCCTTCATGTTTCCTACTGCATCAGCTATGTACAACCAGAAGATTGACACGCTGCACACGACCATAAACCAGTAACTCCATTTTCAAGTGTTATTTCGACCACAAGCACATTTCTGATTAATTTGCCATTGTAATGTCAGAAGAGGATATCTGAAAAGAAGAATAATAGCCATTACAAAAACTATGGCTAAGTGAAATATCAATAAATCGTCATATTGTACAAGCCAAGGAAAATCAATAGCTTCACAACCTTGGGATGCTGTAGACATTATTGCTTGTATTAACAGATCAAGGCTCCACGTTGTAGCATAGCTAAAATTGATTATCAAGCTTAGAGGCAGCAGACGATCTATTGACTAGATTAACATCCAGAAGCTCAGATGATACACCTACTAAATAAGTAGACCTCCCAACCCATCAGATAACTAACTTCTTTGGCTCAATTCAAAAGTTTGTACTAGCTGTCTTTCTTCAAGCAAAAACGTTTGAGTAAGCCTCTTCAACTGCAAGCAGGACCACTTGAAATCCCCAATCAGTTTTATGTTACGGGTACAGCTGCACGTAAGGCCCACACTTTAAGATTAAATCCCTGTTGAGGAACAGATTTTGCCCGAACTGAGTGCATGAAGTAACCTAACTGTGCATAAAATGATGTTGAAAATCATAGAAACTGGGATAAAAGACTACATGATAAAAGTCTGTTTTGATGTCACTCAGAAGTTGAGCTCCGAAACCAAACAAAAAGTTATTCTACAGTGAATTTTCAACTTCCAAAATAGAGATCAGAAACCTTACCCCAAAATACTTGTTTATGAATGACAAGTTTTGCGAACTTAAAACACTAGAATTTGGTTCCGGAATTGGAATTACAATAACAATCTCACCTCAATGCAATTCATTTACCATATATCAGACAGTTCACTTTTTTATCAATCTTCAACAGCCAAATTATCAGGATCATTTTCTTTTCAGTGGAGAACGATCGCTCACCTCAAGATCCATGCAGAAGAACTTCACTTGCATATTTATCAACATGAATAGGCTCCAAAGAACCCCAAGTTCTCCCAACTTTTACTTTGACTTGCAAAGGAACTGAACATGACACAATATAATTTACAGGTTAAAATCAAAACAGAAAGAATAAAATACCAAGATTTTAAAATATACCTAGAAGCAAGGCAGCACTTTCCATGCATGTTTGCAACAAGCATGCAGCTTCCTTAATCACAGTGGGATCAACTTCCAATACCAATTCATCATGTACCTGCACAGTTCAGGAGAAGCATCAAGCATCCGTAAACACTCAATGTTGTGTATGGGAACTCAACAAAGACGAATAGGATTTGTAGATTAACAAAGTGCACAAATAGCTCGCATAATGGTTCTATGCAATAACAACTATTTTCCCGATCCTTTGAAGTTTCAAAGTGGTTGGTGCTAAAAAAGCCGAAGATTTTTACAAACCTGTAGAAGTATTCGACAATGACCCTTCAGCATGTGAAACTCGGTTGCAAGTGGAGAGTCAGAATCTGCCAAGTCAACTCCTTCAACGATAGAGTATATATTTATCATTGCAATCTTGATTATATCAGCAGCAGAACCCTATCAAAAGCAGATAAAATTAGATGATTTTGTAATTCGATGCTAGCCTTATTCACTCTAAAGTTTCTTCTACCTGACAGATAGAATTGACAGCTTGCCTCTCAGCTTTTGATTTTTCTTTACTGTTTCCAAAATTTATTTTTGATAAGAAGCGCTTCCTTCCCTTAAGTGTCTCAACATACCTTCACAATAAGTATAAATAGTTAGGAAAAGACCTTTTGAACCCAACATACTACAACCACATCAATCTGGCAGAAATTTTAACAGCATTAGAAGTGTAAGGAATATATTGAATAAGTGCCATAATGCAAATGCACTAAAAATATAATTGTTAAGGAGCCATTAAACTTAGAAGCTTAAGCTAGATTCACAATTAAATCATATATAATATTCTAATACATTACCTCGTCCAAAAGGCTGTTGGGCTCCCAGTGTCAAGAAAGCATAGGCTTAACATATCTTATGATGGTGATAAAATATCAATTTAACATTAAGGGTGGTGTCATTTTAACTCCTGACTTATTGGCTATCAACGCTCTAACAAAATACAAAAAACCATTTAATTCAAAACTTAAGCTATTTTGGTAACAACTGAGAATGGATCATACACAACTCTATCAATGACCTATCTAGAAAACTCCACAGTTATATATCCTCTTCAAAGAAATTATGCACCTAAGAAAGATAAGAAAGAGGAATTATCATTCCAAATATATCAAAAGAATATTCAGCGTCATTAGCATGAAGAGTTAAAATCACGAATTGAGATGAAAAGCAATGTCAACTGTCTGAAGAACATAGCGAAAATCCAAATTGAAAAACAGGCATAAGCCTGATCTTGATCAAAAGCAATGGGGTAGCTGATCAATAGGGATCCATAAAAAGGAAAAGCTCTCACCCTTTCTTCCGGCAAGACACAACTGCTTCTTGAAGCCAGGAACCCACACCAGGAAAAGTACTTTTAAAGCTTCTAATTTTCTCAGCAGCTTCCTCTAAACTACAATCCAGCTGCTTGGCAAGTTTTTTAGCACCCATTCCATAAAGAATGCCATACACCAACCTTTTAGTCTGATCTCGATCATTTGATCCCACAGAATCTTCTGGCTTGCTGGTCCATAATGCAGCTATCATGGTGAAAATATCACCTTGTGGTTTACTGAGGAGCTCAATTAACGAGGCATCTTTAGAGAAGTGTGCCATCAACCTCAATTCTATCTGAGAATAATCTGCTGTTAACAAAAACCAATTTACCTGGCAAGAGGATTAGGCCGCATTAGAATTTAAATGCCTGCAAATCAAGTATGAAAAGAATTTGCATACTTCTGGAAGAAGATATGAAGAAAAGAGTTGCTGTTCCTTTTCGAAGGTTTATCAAGGCAGGATTCAGCAGTACTTTGATAAAAATCAGATACATGAAATAATGTGTATCACAAGCACCTCGTGGTTGTGTGATACTTACCTGAGTTGGAACAAAGAAGTGACGAGCATTTATTCTATGATGAGGAGCATCAGCAACTTCATTTTCTTGCATACTCATTTTGAAATCAACCATATGCTCAACACACTGCATCACCAAAAATGAACTTCAAACAATCTAGCACACAGAAAGGAAATATTAGCACTCTTACCATAATGATTAGCATTGAACGAGTCCAACCTGAAGATTAGGCTCCTCCATGGAAAGCCGTCCAGTAGCTGTAGATGTCTGAAGCCAACGGCCGTGCAGTGTGTACTTTGATGTCCTCATAGATAACTTAGCCAATGAGCAGATTGAACCCAGTGTACAATTTAATAGCTTTGACAAGGTTCGGTGCTCTCTAATAACTGGAATAATAGGATGTTCATGTCTGAAAGAAACAACTTCTGTCAGCAGGTTCGGGCTATGCATATTTGAAACACCATAAAACATGCAAATGGCTTTAACCCAATGCAGTCTTGAAAGCTAAAAGAGGATATAGTCAGTTTATTCCCATCTGCAGTATAAAGAAAGTTCACTTCCACCTTTGTCAACAACAAAAAAAAAACAACACTCAGTGAGAATCCCGCAAAAATTCAAGGTCTAGGGAGGTCCACCTTTATCAAAGTCATTAAATCAAGACTAAAGACAGAAGTAATCTTTTTTCTTATTTGGCACAAGTGCCTTTGAATATATACACAAGTCCTAGCCTAATTTTAGGTAACTAAAATATTTCCTATTTACAGCAATATCCCCTATTTACATCATTTTCCTAAAGTAAATATCCATGATATCCTCTAGTATCCTATTATATGATTAGGAAATAATTTATCCTAAATCACTGTTCTGATTTTCATCGTTCCCCTTTAAGTTGGTAGATGCATAGATGTCTTGCTTTCCCAGCTTACTTATAACATCTTGACATTGTGCATTTGTCAACCCCTTAGTCAATACATTTGCCATTTGTTTGGTACTAGGAACATATGGGGTGCATATAAGCCCATTTTTCAATATTTCTTTTATGAAGTGCCTATCAATCTCAATGTGCTTAGTTCTATCATGTTGTACCGAGTTGTGGGCAATATTAATAGCTGACTTATTATCACAGTAAAGCTTCATAGGTCCTTGCCACCTAACTTTCAAATCATTCAGGATGATACGAATCCACAAGAGCTCACATATACCGTGAGCCTTAGCTCTAAACTCTGCCTCAGCACTTGATCTAGCCACAACTGATTGCTTCTTACTTCTCCAAGTGATAAGGTTGCCCAAAAACATAGTGCAGTACCCAGTGGTTGACCTTCTATCAATGCTTGAACTTGCCCAATCTAAATCTATATAAGCTTCAACTATTTTATTATCATTTTTCTTAAACATAATCCCTCTGCCAGGGGTAGTTTTAGGTTTATGCATTAGGTATCCTTAAAGGTGCCCATATATCATAATGAATCAAAGTAAAAGGAAATTCAGATTTATTATTGCTCAAGGGAAAGGAAGTATGACAATGTTTGACAAACTCACACATCCCAATGGAAACTGTTAGGATCACTGTTGTTAAACAAATTAGTAAACATGGCTCTTAATAAACTAAAAGAAGGATGACCTAAACGATAATGGTGAAGCCAAACAGGGTGAAGAGTATCTCTAGTCATGAAAGTCGAGAAGGGATGTGAGGTTTTGTCTCCACTATTAGGTTCCAAAAGGTAGAGTCCATCCTTTTCCTTAGCATGCCCAATCATCTGCCCCGTTTCCCGATCCTAAAATACACAATAATTAGAATAAAAAATGGCAAAGCAATTCAAGTCTCCGGTAAATCTTTTAATGGAAAAAAGATTGGCAGAAAGTTTGGGAACATGTACTCTTTTCAAGAGAAGATTAGGGGATAAAGGAATGGTTCCTTGACCTGCAACAGTAGTAAGAGAGCCGTCTGCAACTTTAACTTTTCTCTTACTAGGACAGGGCTTAGAAAAAATAAAAGAATGATGAAAGGTAGTCATATGGTCTATAGCGCCTGAATCTACGACCCAAGAATCCCTAGGAGACACTAATGAGGCACTAAAAGCATGAGAATTAAAAAAAAAATCACCTAATTGGGCTAATGAACATGATGCACCAGCACCTTCCAAGGAATTCAGAATGCTCTTTAGGCGCTCAGTCTCTTCTTTGTTAAGTCCTTTTGGTTCTAATCTAGCTTGTTCAGAATCTGCAGAGTTTGTAAGTTCAGTGAAGTGGGCTTTGGCCTATCCATCCTTGTTTGCCCCTTCTTTTCGTGCTTTCTGCAGCTTCCCATGTAACGTCCAGCAGGTCTCTCTAGTGTGGCGAGGCTTCTTACAAAAACTGCACCAAACAACTTCCTTATTTTGAGGATTCTGTTGGTGGTGGTTAAGGGCTTTGTTGGTTTTCATAGACATGAATGCTGAGTTGTCAACAGACTTGGATTCCAACACACAATCCTCCGACTATCTTCTGCCCGAATGATTGAGAAGGCCTCAATCAAAGACAGTAAAGGGTGTTTTGCCAAGTATTTGAACCTGAAGTTGGTCAAATTCAACATTAATACCTGCTAAGAATTCAAAAATTCTTTCCCTTTCTACAAACTTTTGTAATTTGACAATGTCATCATTGCATTGCACTTTAAAATTCTGATAATAATCCAACTCAAGCCAAAGACTCTTCGTCAGATTGTAATATTCAGTGACAAAGAGCATACCTTGCTTAGTAGATGAGATTCTAGTCTTAATCTCATAAATTAAAGAGGCATCATTTACTTTAGAATAAGATTGAGTAACAACATCCCATATCTCCTTAGCAAATGAGAGGAACATGTAAGCGCCTCTAATGACTAGCTCCATAGAAGTTCAAAGCCATGACATGATTAAGGAATCCTCTACATCCCAAGCCTCAAACTTCGGATCCAAAACAACAGGAGCAGGTCCTAATAGGTGAGAAAGCTTTACCTTGCCCTTAAGGAAAGTCTTAACCATTTATGACTAGTGGAGGTAGTTTTTAACATTGAGTTGGTAAGATGGAAACAAGGTTTGTAATTCACCAATATAGGTAGGGGTGTACATTTTGGGATTACCAACAGAGGAGATTTCAGAGGAGGAAGAGACCTCCACGTTGGGGTTTTGCTAGTGACAGCTTCAGCCATCTGTTTTCCAAAAGGCACTATTGGCAATGAAGGCCAAGTAAGTGTCAGGGAAAAAAAGAAAAAACCAAGAGTTACAGTGTCCTGTGCTCTGATACCATGAAGAAAGAAGTAATCTTTTTTCTTATTTTGCACAAGAAGTCCCTTTGAATATACACACAAGTCCTATCCTAATTTTAGGTAACTAAAATATTTCCTATTTACAACAATATTGTGGTCAAGATATGTATTATCTCATAATATTAGAATCTGATTGTAATCAAATTCTATAGATTAGATATCAGTATCTTAGAGATATTCTAGGATTATCTTCCTGTGTCTGTATAGATTATCTAGCCTATTCTATACTCCTATCCATGTATATATTTACTACATTCCCTAAGTAATGGAATATAGAGAAAATCAGCTCTTCTTCACAAATATCCCCCTATTTACAGCATTTTCCTAAAATAAATATCCATGATATCCTCTAGTTTCCTATTTTATGATTAGGAAATAATTTCTCCTAAATCACTGTTCTAATTTTCTTCAAAGACCACGAAGGATTTTATTTTATGCTTAATACCACTAGGGACCCCATAATAGTCATTTTCCAAAAAGCTCCTTGTGTTTGAATTTAGCCTTAGAGGACCCATGGTTTAGTAATTAGTAAATTAGGTTGTTTTCCCGACTTTTATTGTGTAACTTTACAAAAATATGAGTAAATAAGTCTAATTACTTATCAACTATGTTTCAAATTGATCAAAATAATAGCTTAGCAAACCCAAGATATCATTGAACAATTTCCCATACTTGTCACAATAATTAAGGTTAAATATGCAAACATCACTTGTAGTGTCAGTTACTTTTAAAAATATCCTTATCGTTTTAAATTACCTAAAAAAACACTTTGAAATGTTGGAAATACTAAAAGAGGACCTTTTATCGAGTTTCTGTCCAATTATTTTAACACAGATTAATATGTGATTGTAAGGATGGCACCTTAGGCCCACATCAAAGTCAATGGGCCAAGCCCAAGTTGATCAGGCTTCAAGCTAGACTAGGTAATAGATCAATTCGGGCCAAATAATGTCATTTTGTCCCCAGCCTGATCAAACCAAGAAAACAAAATCAGAATGGGTCTTATAGTTGCGCCGACTTGACTTTAACAGCAAATTATGTTAAAATAACTCAGACAAAAACTTAGTAGAAGGTCCTTTTTTTAGTATTTCTAATACCACAAGGTGGCTTTTAAGTAATTTTGAACAATAAGGGCAATTTTTGGAATAAGTAAAACAATAAGAAAGGTATGTATCTTTTACCCCAATTACTATATTAGTTCAATACGCATATAATATGTCAAAGGAAGACTTGTTCAAAACTACTTTGGGTTTTCATTCAAAACAAAGAAAACTATTTTGCTTTCACAAAAGCCAATCCCAGAATGTTATATTTTGGTAAAGATACTCATTGAGTAATTATCATTATTGTCCATAAGCCATCATGCATCTGAGGTAAACAAAGCAAGCATTAACCTCAAGTGAGCAAAAACTATTGTATACACTTGGCATATTAGTTCAGTCAAGGATACTAAATGCAATGGCATGAAAAGTTCTTATTACCTTAATAAATCCAGAGAATGCTTGTCAGTGCTTGGATGATGCTTCCCTTTGTTTTGTCCTTCAGGCATGGGCAGTTGCAAATGTGTATACAACAAATTGGCAATATCAGCTGAAGCATGGAGTGAAAACGTTCGACCAGCCAACTTGTAGGCCTCCTTCTTGAGATTCTTTAACTTTTTCTGCAACACATTGCGCGCTTGAATGCATCCATCCAAGTCAACGCCGATTCCCCAAAATTCCATATCAGCTAGAACAGTCACCTAAGCATACATCTAGAGGCAATGAGTACACAAATAGAACAATTAATACAACAAAATTAAACAAGTGAATTATTATTAAAAGTAGCTCAATGGATCCAAAATCAAGGACAGATTAGCTCAGAATTACTAGCAACTCCATACTAAAGTCTGCATACCACTTAAGCGTGTGCAATGACTGATGGATCAAGCTTATAGATTGTGGATCAAAGGCAGGCCCCTTATTAAATATTGTGATCGAAACTTTCAATTTGTATATTAACTTTACATAGATAGCACTATGGATATCTAAGATGGATCCCAGATTTCGATATCTGATTTTACCTTTTCTCCCCACGTAGAAAGCAAAGCATGTCACAAATACAAATTTATGCCACCCTTGCACCAGAATATGATAGTCTTCACATCACAGCAGAAACCTAGTTTCTGAACTTAACACGTCTACTCCAACAATGCAAAAAACAAAAAGAGAAGAAATTATGTATCATGCATTAGATATTTTACCAATGGCATCTCTATCTTCATGAGTGCTTCAAGAAGTCCCTCAGATACAAGTCTCTTCCAAAGTACAGAACATAAAGCTCTTGATTGAGCAACCCGACGGCAGCAACCATTATGAGCAGCTCTTCTTGTTTGATTCACCCACCTGCCATTCCAGTTAGCAGCTTCAACAGCGTCACTAGGTAACCTTCTCTTCACTTCCTGCATTGCCATATAGCTAAACGTAGGCCATTTCCATCATGTAAAAAAGTAAAATATACAAGTACTGTAACAGAAAATGACTCATGGCCAAACAAGTCATTCACACATGACCAGATAGAAATACCCTTAGCACAAAAATAGAACAAGCTAAATTTCAGATTCAATTGTTCCAAATATGGTGGTATTACCCTCTCCAGGTCTTGAAAAGAGCTTCTCTCCTCATCAGGCCAAAGAATCCATGCCGCAATACACAAGTCAACGCCTCCTCTGATATTAATTGGTGATAACAGTAAATAGGAGCTGTCTACAAGTTTGAGACTCGAAACTTCCTCTGCAGGATTCAGACTGCTTAACGAAACTTCCTCTGCAGGATTCAGACTGCTTAATCTCCTAATGGAAATTACAGCACTTCTGAGCACCTGAATCTGAATCTTCAAATTCCAAGTAACTTTTTTAACCCCCACTTTACCCATTATTTCAAGAATCCTATTCCACCTCATCTTAACTATCTCCAATCGTTTCTCAGGTGGTTGAATATTATTTTGCTCGAGAGAATCACTCAAGGGAAGGTAATCTTTGCTTTGCCTTTCAATCTGTAAGAGATATTTTGGCAGATTGACATAGTATATAGGAGAATTTTCCCAACAAATAGCAATACCATGTATTTCAAAGGAACCCACAGAACTAATTTCTTTTCTTTTATTATAATGGAGATCAAAATAAAATTCTTGGGCCTTATCCCACAGATTCAAGAAAGAATCAAATCCACCTGAGATGCTACTTGCACTAATAGGACCCTTCTCATGAGCATGTTCCTTAACGTTAGTGCATAATTGTCCAGTACATTCTTTTGTTACACAATTATGTTTTCTCATAAATGCCCCAGGTCCATCACCATCTTGCTCTATTGTTGAAGAAGGGACCATGTCAGCACAACCTTTATGATATCTCACTTCATCATCATATCCTCCTTTCAAGGTTGGCTTTTCAACTAACACTGGTGTGCTTTTAGCAGCAAAAATACAGTGCATTTGAGGGTTCATTTCTGCTGGAGCTACTAAACCACCACCAAATCCTTTCGTTAATTTATCTCCACTTTTCAAATTGTCATTATCTGAATTAAGATTACCTTCTCCGGACATTTCAAATGAATGATTTCTTAGTTCCACTTCCACATGAACACAGGCATTAGTATTGTCATGGATAAACAAAGGACTTGAAACTGCCTTCTGTACAAGACCTCCAGAATTGTTGTACAATAATTGATGAGAAAACTGTGGAACATTCAACCCAAGTGATGTAAAAGCTGAGAAGGCAACAACTCTTGCCTCTTCAGCTTTATCAAGAACAATTTTACGTGCTCCATTCTTTATTTTTTTAGCCACTCCCAACTGTATGCGTCTCTGTGCTGAACCTTCTACAGCCATTAAATTAAGATGTCAGAAAGATGATAAAAATGAAGCTTTTGGCATACAATTGCAAAATCAGATGCCATATAGGCAGAGGAGAATATAGATAATGCATGACACTAACAGAAAAATCCTTGATAGAAAATTTACACTAAGCATAAAAACAAGACAAAACAGCAGAATGATAGCCAGCAATAAAAAGTAAAAGATATGCTAATGAAACCCACTGAAATGAGGAAATCAAGTTTTGTTGAACTAGAAAAAGGTATATACACCCAGTTTTTCTTAATTGTGTGTCGAGCAAGCAAAAATAGAAGAGTCTGACAACCATTCAGCAAACTTCTGAGAGATAAAGTTATTGCTACTGGTGCCTTCTACTGAAACATAGAGGTATTCAAGTTCAGATGTATGTATGAAGTTTAGAAGCCTCCCACTGTTCCATTCAATTTTGGAATCAGAAAATTGTCATAATACACATCAGGACTCACAAATTTCACATAAATTACAGTGCATTCAGCATTAACCCAAAACATGAATACCTAAATTTTTTAATCTAATCTCTGTCAAACCCTAAAATCATAGCCTGAAAAATCAAGATATTGAAATAAACAAGTGAATTTCCAAACCAAATCCTTTTCCTAGATTAAAATCAAAGGAAGGAAACATAACAGGGCCTATAAATAATGAATTTATATATAGCTACATCTCATATGGATTTATGTCCAGCTTCATAGAACATCCAAAACAGTGAACCTTTTAGTCCACTTTTCAAGCTATGCGACTTTAAGGCCAAAACCCAAATTGATCAAAAATTGATTAGCAAAAATGCACATCTCATGGACATAAATAAACAAAGTGCTGAGAAGGACAATGCAGATACCTTCAAACTAAACTATTGCTTGGATTAGCCAAGTGCAATAATAAAACTTTAAATATTCCAAATGCAAAACCTTAATCAAACTTTCAAGCAAATATATATAACTGGCTAAAGCAGCATTTCAAACCATATAGCAAGAAATAAAGGGGAAGAACATATGAAAATCTTAGCTATGCATCAAAGAAAATAAAGAACAAGCAGTGTTCTAAACAGTTTCCAAAGTTAGTTGTCCTTTCATGAAAACCTTTGTGTATTTGACAATGACTAACAAGAAAATCCTTATCAATGACAACTAGGAAAATATTGAACAAGATATCTCGAAACAAAAAATCCAGAAAGGTGGTGTAAAATGTATACTTAAAACAGAAATCACACGTGGACTACTCCCCCCTCAAAGATTTGTCCAGGACCATTAAGCTGAAGAGAATAGATAACTTCAGTGCAACCATTGCATAAGAGCAACAAAATATTCAACCAGTTTACCTTGTGCAGACCATGATGCTGATTCAAAAAGAGCTTTCATAATCTCAGGAATAGATGCTTCAGCAATAGCAAGAGGTGTGCGCAAGCCTGCTTTATAAAGTGCTCTTGCTCTAGAACCCTGCAAAATAAGACAACAAATACTGTAGACATTTTGAGCTGCAGATACCAAACCAATCATCATGATGATAACTGGTTGACTAATATGAGATAATATGAGAGGATATAGAGCCTTAAGAAGAGTTGGAATGTAGAATCACCTTAACATGGGGAATAGTAGTCAGCTCCACAATCTCTGCCCTCACTCCAAACGATACACGATTTTGGAATTTGGTAACAAGGCCCTCCAGATCATGCCATCCAAGTCTTTCACAAAACACTGAGACCATGGAGGCAAACCTTCCAGCATTCTCTTGCAAGGATTGTACCAAGCCTCTGGCAACCTTAAAAGCTTCACAAACCTCAATTACAGGTACTTCCTTCATCCCAGAATAAACAGAAATATATTATAAAACAGAAATTCATTAAGAAGTCTAAAATAAAAGTAAGGACAAGATAGGAAAAGGTAAATGGGGGAGATAAAGAGAGATTCAGGTAAACTATGAGCACCATGCAGGTTATGCATCATTTCAGACAGAGAAGGAACATGTACGTGCACCCAAAAACACATAAGCGGGTGAGTAAAGAAAAGACGAAAACAAATTGATGCGATACCTGCACTAGTCTTGACAGGATGAGAGCTACGTAAAATCGTTTACATACTCGGAGAATTTGGTCATGAGAACTCATATTATTGCTTGTGATCCCACATATACTATTGTATGCTCCATGCAAAGCTTTCAGATTATCAATTGATCTCTTAAAAGTACGCATAGGTGCTCCATGCGCCATACGCATCAAAAATGGTTCTGAGACTCCAACTCGATTTCCAACAGACTTCAACAGCCAGAATTTGGAATGCAATATTAAAACAAAAATGCTAAATCATTGGCAAAAACATAACAAAAGGAAGGCTAAAAGAGATTATAGAATCATAAAAGAGATACATTCAGAAATACAGTGCAATTAAATTTGAACATCATGTCAAAAAAATACAAAAACGAAATGAAAAGATATCTCAATTTTCCCACTGAATAAACTAGTTTCTGTTAGGCAATCAGTGCCATGTCTGTCAACAACTCTAAAAAAGTTTGCACTAACTGATATCATTATTTTGAACTCAATTTGTTTTCGAATTTTCAGTAACTAGCAGCATGATGCTCAAGGCTACAGATGAGTGATCCTGCCACTAAATTATATGTCTTCAGGGAACTCTTGACACAAATTATGTAGCCCCAATAAAGTCCATTACATCTTAAGACTACAAGGCCTGCAACCAAAAACCCAAACTGACATAGCGGCATCAGTTGCCTCCAAATAGACTCTGAAAGCATCTCTATATCACACAAAGAAAAGGTGACACACAAACCATTTACCTGATCTAGAGCAGACAATTCCATGAACCTTTCATAAAATAGTTCCCAGTCTGGCTCAATTTCAACATTGACTGGTGTTACTAGGTACACTAAATGTAGATCAGATGCAAGAACAAATCCTTCTCGTGCTCTGGAAAGATCATCTAGCACAATCTGGAAAAGAGTTGACAAAAACAATGAATATGAGCAGAAGATAATCCTGACAAGTTTAGCTACATATTTAAGATGAATAAGATGGAAGCAACCAGAAATTAAGTATACCCATTAGAAAAAATAACTTTGAACGTTACCAAGAAAGGAAATCAAATTTAACACTAGCAGCTGTAGGAACATTAACTAGAAATCAGAAAGAGTAACAAAAGCTGCAAAACTTTACCAGTGATTCTTCTGGGCAAAGTGAACTGCCAAAAGCTGCCCGTCCCAGCGGTGTGGTGCTGTATAACTTACTATCTTCATTCCATTCAAGAAACTTTCTATGGCACAACCACCGAAGAGATTCTTGTGCAGACTTGACAACATCCTTGAATGGTTTGGTAGAATTGAGAAGTGTACATCTAACATAACGATGTATATCATTGGCAGTTTGAACGATCCCACTAGCTACCACTTCTAGAATTGCATGAGTCATTCCATTTTTATCTTCAGAGAGACAAGACTGCAATGGTGGACAGCACTCATTGAGTATTCCCATAATTCTTTTAAGCTCTTCTGGCTTGCAAATCAGTACCTGGTTAAGTAAGATATTTAGCTTTTTAGGAGAAGTAGACAATAAAATCAATATACTCCAATCGAATAACCAAAATTTCGAGAATCTTAAAAGCAATCAGGGGAAGATAGTCAAACCAATTCAAAATACTACTTAAAAGATTCAATGAAGGTTTAGATGAATGGCATATTAGTTAGAGGATAAAATCAGGTTAGAAGAGGGTGCAGGCACAAGTAGAAAGAATTGTAAGAATATGGAACATACACTTTCCCCTCTAGTATCAATTCCAGTCCGACCTGCACGACCAGCCATCTGTCTGTACCTTGTACAATCAATAAAATCACGACCAACTCTAGGTTGTCGAAAAATGACTCTCCTAGCTGGTAAGTTAACCCCAGCAGCTAAGGTAGATGTAGCTGTTAAGACACGCAAAAGTCCTCTCCGATAGCATGTTTCTATGATTTCCCTTTCCTCAACCTGTACAACAAGTGAAAAAGAAAACCAACCATCCAACTATTTAAGAATACCAAAAGTTGATGGTCGAGCAAAGTTCACTATGCCAAAACATGAATGCATATCTACAGAAAGAAACCATACAGTAAGGCCAGCATGATGATAGGCAACACCAGAAGGAAACGTTTCTTCTAAAATAGGGTCCAATCCAGCAGGAGATTTCCGTAGTGCATCAACTGCTGAAGCAATATCAGAAAACTCACTATCATCGTGAAAGGTAACAGACCACTTCTTGAGGAACTTGGAAACATGCCTTGCAGTTGACTCGCATCCCTTTCGACTAGAACAAAATATCAGTACTGAATGACCCTCTTGCACAACCTGGATCAGTTGTCAACCATTGGTAGTCAAAAGAAATATCCATATAGCTGAACCATGGATATGAATTCCGTACCGTACCGGCCCAAAACTGGTACAGTATTTTGAATTTTGGTACTGGATTTGAATACCGGTCGATACCGGCCGATTTCGGCTGTACCGGCCGGTATGCAAAATACCGGTCAAATACTGACCAATATCGAAAATTTTAAAAATTTGGGGGACTTTTTTGCAAAATTTTCAAAATCTCCCTCCCTCCGTCCTACCTCTCCTTCCCCCCCTTTTCTCAAAGTTTTTAAAATAATAATAAATATTTTATTACTAATAATAATTATAAATTAAATAAAACTTAAAAATAAATTATTTTTATTTAAATTTATTTTAATATTTTATATAATATTTATTAATAAAGTATTAATAAAAATATTTTATTTTTAAAATAAATAATTTAAAAATTATTATTTATAATCTAATATTTATTTTATATATTTTTTATCATTAAATCAAAATTTATTTGAAATTTATATGTTTTAAAAATATATTTTAAATTTAATTATATTTATTAATAAATATTAAATTAATTTTAAATATTAAATTAAAATTGTGATTATGTCTAATTAAATATAAAATGAAATGGAATTTGAAAAAATAACAATTCTAAAAAATTAATTCAAAATTTTGATAAAATACAAAAATTTGAATTATTTTCATTATTTTACAATAAATTATTACATTTAGATAATTATTATATATAGATAATTATTATATATAGATAATTATTATATATAGAAATAATTACAATATAATAAAGATATATATAAACTGAAATGGATAAGATATAAAAAAAAGCTAAATTAAATAAATTACAACTGTATAATATGATAATGAACTATTTTGTAATTTTTAAAAAATTTAGGGACTATTTTATAAATTTAAAAAATTATCCAAAACGGTACTCGGTATTAATTGGTACCGGTATAGTACCGTACCAGAACCCAATCCGGTACCAAATCCGGTACGGTATTCATAACATTGAGTTGAACTAATCCAAGAACATTATCAATTCCTACCTCATTACAAAGCTCCACAATGTGATCTGGATCTTTACCACCAAGATCAGCTGCTTTTGGCATTGTCCTGATAACATCCATTTTCTTGTTATACATGGTGTTACCAACTTTAATATGTTCCTCCAGTGGAACAGGTCGGAATTCCGTCTGGTATAATGCTGCCTGCACATGAATTTAAGAAGAATAAATAAATGAAACATTCACATGTATAATAGTTTCACAGAAATCATATAACTAAATGTCCTGTAAATCCAACTGATTCCCAAAAAAGTATAAGAGAATAATTTACCAGACTTCCCATAAAAACATGTCAGGCCCGAAATTTCACATGAAAACAGTTCAATTGAAAATTCAAACGATAAAGCAGATGAAACAATCAGAAAGGCTCCAGCTCTTGAGCTTACTTGGAGCCACTCAGCAACCGCTGCAACATTTGGCATGGTTGCACTCATTCCAACAATTTGCAAACCATGAGCAGGATCATCCTTACTGCTTGTACCTGAGCTTTCTCCACTACTAGATTCTAAATTGCCTTCACCAGCAGCATACCGAAGTTTCGTCAACATCAGTTCCAAAAGATAACCCCTGCTCTGATCACCAACCTGTAGATACCAATATGGATAAGAAACATGGAAAAATCACTTGAAACATTGAAACCGGAGTTTGAGAAACAATAGTGCACATACCATATGTAGTTCATCTATCACAATTATCCCAACTTCTGATAAGCGTCCCTCTTCCAGTAATCTGTTTATCAGAGAGTTTGCTTTCTCTATTGTACAAACAGCAACAGATGTATCTCTGGGAAGTGTTCCGCCACCTTGGTTTCCATAATAACTCCTGACATGCTTACCAAGTGGCTCGAGAAGACCCTCCATGTGCTCTGCCTAGAGAAATAGGCTAATGATTGAATTACATATGCACATATAGAGTAAATGAATAGTGGTGAAAATGTTAAATTTCAACAAAAAAAGTAAACAAAAACCTTTTCTGCACAAATCGATACATAAGGAAGCACAAGTAGTGCAATTTTTCCGATTGATATGATCCGCCGTAACATCAAAATTTCTGCAACAAAACTTTTACCCGCACTGGCAGAAAGAAAAATTTAGCAATTAATAGAGAAAACAAGGAAATTTATAATCAAGGGAAAATTTCTGCTAAAAGTAAAGGGTCAAAGCAACAATAATGCCCTACAAAAGACAGCATACACGATGAGATTAACACAAACCTGTTAGAGTATCAGATATTGTGGGAAATAATTACCAAATTATATATATATATATGACAGGAGAAAATATCATAAATTTCCATAAAAGGGGTACCTTGTAGATGCACAATACACAAGATTTCGTCTCTGTAAAACACCATCCACCTGTAGGCAATCAACCTAGACAATAGAACATGTATTTCCATCATGACACCCAACGTATTGACCAATATACATTTATGAGAGAAATTCAGAGACATTGGTTTCTCCAACCCCAATTGAAGCAGCATTCACTTGAAAAAACTAATAACAAACACTTACAATAACAATAGATGACAAAGATGATAACAAAACAAGAAAAAGTTGTATAACAAATATATAACATCAAGCGGACAAGACTAGCAAACAAATACAAAGTTGAGACAATTAACTAACATAAGAGAATAGAGAGAAATTGGTTCCTGAAGTTATAAATGTTTATAAGCCATTGTATTTCTACTTAAATCAATTTACTCTGAAATCCAATTTCAAAGAGCAATTCATCCAAATTCCTATAGAAATTATTGCCTTCTACCCAGAGTAGATACATGGTCTCCTAAATTTTCCAAGTCAGTTGTCAGATAATAACAGTTCACATCTAGGAACTATATTTGGTTAGGCACTCATTTTAATAAGTGCAAGATTTTGAATGAATTAATCTTCTTCAATGAAATCAAAATTGGTACGTGACATATATACATACTTCTACATAACTAAATAAAGAAACTACCACCTATAAAATATTAACACAATAAAGACAACAAAGATTGATTTCCTAATATCTACAAAATAGGAAACTAACTCCTAACTTTGAGGACTAAATATTCGACACTCTCCCTCAAGTTGGGTTGTACATGTTGTACATGCCCAACTTGCTACATAATCTCTCAAAGTTAGGTCCTCGAAGAGCCTTCGTTAGAATATCTGCACACTTCTCCCGAGTTGGAGTGTATAATACTTGTACTTCAGAATTCTCTATCTTCTCTGCTATGAAATGTCTATTAATCGTAACATGCTTTGTTAGATCATGATGAACTGGATCCTTTGCAATACTAATTGGCCACTTGGTTATCACATGTGAGCTTCACAGTCTTTCCAAATTCTGTACCCAATTCTGTCATTACTCGCCTAATCCATATCCCTTCACAAATTGTAACTGCAAGTGCTCTTAGCTCTAATTCATCACTGCTCCTAGAGACGACAGACTGTTTTTTACTTCACCAAGTCACAAGATTTCCCTATACAAAGGAACAATAACCTGTAGTTGATCTACTATCTATCTGACTCCCTACCCAGTCTGCATCATAGTACAACATTACATCTCAATAGTCAGTTTTTAGATACCTGAGAATCTGGTATACTGCCTCCATGTGTTCTTCCATGGGATTGTTCATGAACTGACTAATTGTGCTCACTGCAAAACCAATGTGTGGTCGAGTATGGGAAAGATAGATGAGTTTCTGTAGAGAATCCCATAATAATAGATAGAATCCCATAATAATAGATAGTCCCTTAATTAAGGGATTATCCTTATAGAGTATCCTTAGCTGTAATATCTAGCTATATTAGGGATATTTCCAAATAAGGAGTCTTCCTAATTAGGAAGACTTCCATAACTATGTACCCTAGCTCTATATAAGCATAGCAGTATCTGTACATCTTTTTATCAACTGAATAAAAAACCAGCAGCTTTTACAGTTTCCCTACCAGACGTTGGTATCTCCATTTATCCATTGGGACTCCTTCTTCACGCCCGAGCTTTTTCTTGGAGTCCATTGGAGTGCTTGCTAGTTTACAGCCAAGCATACCAGTTTCCTTTAGTAAGTGTAAGGTATATTTGTGATGTGAAACAAATATACCTTTCCTTGATCGAGCCACTTCCATTCCTAGAAAGTACCGAAGAGGACCAAGATCTTTGACTTGAAAATCTTCAGCCAATGCCTGTTTGATCCTTGCTATCTCTTCTACATCATTTCCAATTAGAATGATGTCATCCACATAGACAATAAGTACAGCCAACTTATTTTTTGAGGAACGCTTCACAAACAATGTGTGATCAACTTGCTATTGGGTAAACCCGTATCTTTTTACTGATTGTGACAATCATCCAAACCATGCTGATAGAGATTGCTTCAACCCATATAAAGATTTCAACAGTTTACACACCTTTCCGCTGCAATGATTCTTCTGGATCCCAGATGGAATCTCCATGTAGACCTCCTCTTTAAGATTCCCATTTAGAAATTCATTCTTGATATCCAATTGATGAAGTGACCAGTCTAAGTTTGCAGCCAAGGATAGAAACCAAGCATGAGGAAAGAGATTAATAAGGACTTGACAAGGTGTTTGAAACTGAAGAACTCTAGATGGTAGCCTATTGATGAGATATGCCGAGGTAAGGATAGCTTCCCCCCATAAGTATTTTGGTACGTTAGTGGAGAACATGATGGAGCGGGCTACTTCCAACAAATGTCTACTTGGACTATCCCTTGCTTAGATAGATATTCTCCCAAGACAGAGTGGAAATATTCCATTATTAGACTTTAGGATTTGGATTTTGGAACCAAATTAAGTTTGAACCATGGTAGTGAAAGCTTGGAATATTCTGTCAACCTTAGATTTTTCTTTCATAAGAAATACCCACGTAAGTCTTGTATGGTCATCAACAAAGATTACAAACCACCATGCTCCGTTAATGTTTTTTACTCACGAAGGTCCCCGAATATCACTATGAACAAGGGAAAAAGGTTTTGACAGTTGGTAAGAAATCCCTGGATAGACAGATCAAATACTATAGAGAATCCCGTAATAATAGATAGTCCCTTAATTAGGGGATTATCTTTATAGATTATCCTTAGCTGTAATATCTAGCTATATTAGTGATATTTCCAAATAAGGGGTATTCCTAATTATGAAGACTCCCATAACTATGTACCCTAGCTCTATATAAGAATAGCAACATCTGTACATCTATCTTTATCTGAATAAAAGAGAGAAGCTTTTACATGGTATTAGAGCCTCACGCTCTTTCATGAATTACAAGGCTGCAATGGTGGGATCTCGATCTTCATCCCTCTAGACCACCAGCAGCTCTACCCCTCTCTCTAGATCAGGAAATCAACCTGATTCAGTTAGCATACAACCAGAAAATTCCCTACATATCTCAATCCAAAAGCTGAATGGAAGAAACTACCTAGAATGGTCCCAATCAGCCCGTCTAGTAATCACTGGAAAAGTAAAAATAAGGTACATAACAGGAGCAATCCAAACTCCAAGACCAGAAGACCCCAATTTCGACCAGTGGAGCTTGGAGAATGCCAAGATTACAGCCTAGCTTATCAACTCCATGGAACCAAGGGTTGGAAGACCCTTTATTTTTCTCCCAACAGCCAAAGATGTATGGGAAGCAG
>JAOSBP010000008.1:18482884-18505254 GCA_027563825.1 Erythroxylum mucronatum
ATAGTAACACAATAAAGACTGATTTCCTAATATCTACAAAATAGGAAACTAACTCCTAACTTTGAGGACTAAATATTCGACAATAAGTTCGACAGATTCAAGGATAATATGAATTTCATTATAAAAATAAGCCATAAATACAAGTTCCTTACGATTTTGACAAGTAATACTACTCTAAGTTAGCAATGCCGCTTCATCTAGCAAATATACGAATGATATTATGTGCGTAGTTATCTTTAGATATTATGTACCAAAAAATCAAGCCTAGGTCTGCACAACAAAAAACTGGATTTTACTGCTAGGAAGTTAACAAAAATCATGTGAGTCATACAAGAGTCCAATACTGTTCTCGTCTAAGACAAACAAAATATCATCTCTCACCCTAAAATTCTGGATAGTAACTTTAACCTCAATGATCAATGCTTTTATTCAATACTAGAGATGCAACAATAAGGTAAATGATGAAAACTCTTCTGCACCAAGAAAAACCGCCAAAACTCTAGTTAAGATATTGAGAGAACAGAATGCCAAATGCATACACAATAAAACTGGAGCATAGGAAGGCACTAGAGTAAATCAATTAAATAAGCACATCAGTATGCATATGCATAATGCTTGATCTTCATTATGTGTGAAGCAACCACATTAGATCCATCCTAAACAACCCATGTAGCCAAGAATAAAAAAGGAATTGAACATTCTCTCTGAGGTAATTGAGGAGGGGTAAATCAATTTGTGCATGCCATTAGCAATCACAATCAACTCATGTAATCAAAACAAAAGCAACACTCCAAGTATTCAAACTCAACCATACCTGCCAAGCATACAGTTTTGATATTCCTCTTTTCTTGTATATGACGCACACTTCTGAAGGAAGCCAATTGCTAATATCTAATTGGTCCTTGCCTGACACATCACTTGAAGGAGTTTTAACCTCACCATATTCAGGATTAATCAAAATCCTCACCCCACTAATTGTGGAGTTAGAAGTAGTGCTATCCATATGTGCATCCAATAAACTTGTTTCTGTGTTGTTTACTACTTGCACGGATTTTTCTTGTACTTCCTGCATGCCTTCATTATTGAGACTTTGAATATGATGCACGGCAATGCTGGGTTTTGCTGAGCTTATGGTATTAATGTAACCAATTTTAGATTGTTCAGTGCCTCTTTGTACTTCCGAACGAGCTGCTGAACAATGTGGGATAACCACATCCAAATTTTTTTCCTCAGACAAAAAATCGAGTTGTTTAACAGGCATTGGAGACACTTTTCCAGCTGAACTTTTGATATGTTTCTTTATTAAATCCAAAGAAAAACCACTGCCTACCTTCTGACTTCTGTTAAATGCTTCATCCAACATTTCCCTTGACTGGTTACCAGGTTTTTGATTACCAATGTCATTAGCAACAAGAGCAATTTGAGTTTTATCAAACAAACAGTCAGCAACGTGGATTGCTTCATTCCAGAATGCTTCTCCTGGGGAAAACATGGAGCTTCCTCGTGCTGAATTAGGAGTTCCATGACATGCTCTAACCATTGATGAGGCTGGTGAACATTCAGACACTTCTACAGCTGATTTAGATACTTCATTGCATTTTCTCAAGGTTGTTTGAACCTGGATGGAATAATTAAACATATTCATCTGCTAAAAGGATGGGGAATAAAAGAACAGGTAAAATTACCATAAACCAAAAAACAGTTAAATAAGTCCAGTTACATAAGGTCATTTGCTATGTCTTACCTCTCCAGATGCACTGAAGACAGACTTTCCAGTTTTAACAATTAAAACAGAATGCATATCTTCTGCCTTCTTATCAATGAAGCCGGCAGTTTCTTCTTCTGAGCATGACCGGTCAGTCAGGCAAAGTTTCTTCTTAAATTTTTTATTTTCCAGCAGCAGGTTACCATGCCTCTTCCGGTCATTTAAAATTGCTTTTGATGGTGAAGTAGCTGTTGATTGAAGTTCACTGCACAAAACAATAACTAAAAAAGTGAAATACTAGTGCAACAAACAGGCACAGCAACAGCAAGTACTAGACTCATACAGAGCGTACAAATAAAACTCCAAGAAGTACAGTACCCGCAATACAAAGACAAAAAATCAGATGCAAATTGTTTTAGTTCCGAGCTTTCCTGAACAGGATCTGAAGTCAAGGAATCCTTTGTAAGGTCTCCAACTGGAACATTGCCCACGTTAGATGAACCTTCGGATGTTTCTCTTTTTACCGTTTCGAATTGTTGAGAAGTTATGGAATTTTTTTGTTGGAATGAGCAGGGTTCCTCATTATGTTCTTTGGAATTTGGAGCCTTATCAATCTCCAATGCCAGATTTCTTCGAACTGGATCCTGCCAACTTAATAACCCACAAGTCGTGCTTGGTGATTTTGCAGCAGCGCGTTCATTATCCAATGCATCAACTAAATAACTATCTAAAGTGCATTTCGCGTTAGGTGACCCTTCTACTATAATTCTTGAATCTTTTTCAACTTTACCAGACTTCAAAGCCGGTGACAAAGATTTCCTCTTTCTCGATGCAAAAAACTGCATGTAGAAATCAAATAGCAGAAATCAAATTTAGCCACTCATTCCCAACAAGAACCAGCTTTGGGACTGGGAACTTCTGCATATTACCAGGAAATCTTTAAAATTCATTTGCTAAATGTAAGGTACAGTTATCATAGTTCTTATTTTTCTAAGAAAAAAATTGAGTATTTCAAACTTGAAACTTCCGGTAACCGTTGGACATGTCGGGCCTCGAGAATAATCAGAGCCAGACCTGATCGATGCGGGTGCAAGGCGAATCAGACGTCATCGGCAAAAGTGGACACGAACGGGATCTGCTACACTACGAAACCTTTCTCCGGGTTTCGAGACGTCGCTACGACTTCGCCAGCCGTTCGTTCAAATTCTTGAAGCAACTGCCAAGCTCCCGCCCGCATAAAATTTTCTTGTAGGAGTCTGATGAACAACCTTGCAAAGGGATGACAAAACAAAAAACCCAACTCGACCCAAACCGGCCCAAATCACAAAAAATTCAAGATGTTGGGTCGGGCTGACAAAATTCTTCGTAAACAAACTTGAAGCCCTAAAAAGAAATGCTGCCAAACGGAAGAGTATACGGTACTTACGCAAATAAAAATGAATAATAAAGTAGATAGCAATGACTATACTACCAAGACATTTAAAAACGAGAATGAGCTTTCTAAGGAGGATCATCCTATCAACAAACTTAACATTGAAGGGGAGAAGAATCCCAATATTAAGAGTCCAGAATTTGATTCTTTATGTTCAAACAATAACATTATATTACAATGGAGATTGAAGAAATCAATGGATAACATATATCAATATAGGATATAGAGCATCTTATTGAACTTTAATAATAATATTGTGGCTCTCACATTGGAGATTGAAGAAATCCATGCATAACAATTGGTGGAAACACCTAATAGTCTATCGGGTGCTTTGGAGCTTGGAAATAAATCATGGTGCTTTGAAAGGAGCAAAACTTGAGATGTCTATCCAAGAGTTATCTGAACAAATATTTTCTCCAAAATGAGCACAAGAGTTTGGGAAACATTTGAGCCTAAATTGGTTTACCAATACTCTATATAGATTTTTTTATTATCAGATCTCCTTGATATTTGTTGGTCTAAGTGAAAAAGTGACCCGTGCAACTTAGATCCACCAAACCAACTTTTTGCACCAATTCTATGAGTTCTCTATAGGTTCCTACTTGTTGATTTTTGCTTCCTTTAGCTTCTAGAGGAGATAAGATACAATTAAAATCACTAGTTAACACCCAAGGATCTATAATTCTAGCATGTAAGGCATTAATATCTTCCAAGAGTTTGGCTCTCTAAAACAAGAAGTTTGATGCATAAATGATAGTCATTTCAAACTTGACTTGCACTCCATGAAGCTAAAATTTCAAATGTAGAGCTTGATCTGATTCCCAGGTTACTTGAACTATGATTTTTTTAGGGTTGTAAACACATATGATCCTTCCATTATAGTGGTAAGTCGTGTTGGAGATGATTTTCTATTCAGCACCCAAAAACCTAAGGCAATCCTAGACATTAGGCTATTTTATTTTAGTTTTAAGAAGTATTACAAAGCAAGGCTTCTTTTCCTTAATGACCTCTTTGATAGATTACCTTTTAAGAGGGTCACTAAGGCCTCTAACATTCCAAATGAGAATTGTCATGTTTTCTCAAGGGCGACCCCCTTTCTGATTGGTTTTTCCTTTCCTTCTAGCAGATCTCCTTATGGAGCTATTAGTGAATTCATTCTCCTCTTCCCTTTCCATAGTAACCTCTACATATTCAGTTGACTCATCCCTAAGGCCTTCAGTATCCTTATGAACAGAGGGAGCTTGTGTTAATGGGTTAAGGGTGAATTCTAATACATGGAGGTCCCCTATCACCTTTTATGTTTCAATCACAAATTCAACACATCCTTCCTCTAAGTTTGTTCTCTAATGGTATTAGTAACATCTTGAGAGATTTGACCCATGAGTTCTTCATTTTGAAAGTTCTTCTTGCAATTATCAATTTTTTGCTAGAATTATTTCGCTTTCAAGGGTAAGTGACTGGTATTTCCCTTCTTACTAATTCCCTTATCTCTCCCGGCTTCAAAATATGAATGCTATCAAGTAGTTTTGCATCTTTCTTAATTTCAACGCATATTTTAGGAAAACAAATCCTCTCCATACTTGCAGTTTATGTATCCATACATATTGGCTTTCCTATAGAATTAACTAGAAAGCTAAGTCCCTCAAAGGTCTAAAGTTTAAGCGGAACATTATGAAAATTAACCAAATGGGAGTGTTATTAATGTTTGTTTTATCACATTCTATACATAGTTTGCATTTCTTGATAAACATTAGTTGACCTCCTACATGCCAAGGACCCTACGCTAGTATCTCATTCAAACACGTTTCATATTTGAATTTGAATAAAAATGACCCATCTTCCATTAGTATGGTCTTCTTCAGACCCTTCTTGCTCCATTTAGCAGTGGCCTAGGCTTGCACAACTGGAAATGTAGGTCTTTTGCCCCAGAAGAACCCTACTAAGTTGAGGACCACACAGAAGTTTCAACTTTCAATAACTGCACGGGAGGTGTGAGTATACCATCCACCATGACATTCAAGAAATGTTTGAGTTTTCCTTCATAATGTTGGATTAAGCATGGAAAGGTTCTAAAGAGATTCTACGTGTAAATCTTATTTATAAATTGATTGTTTCATTTTTTTATTACTTTAATTTGATATTTTAGATTAAAATTTTTTGTTGGTTAATCATTTTTTAATTCAATAACCCATTTTGTTATATTAGATATAAAAAGATAGTTAGTACTAGTACTTATAGTCCTTATAGGATTGTCACTAGTATTTACTAAGGTATACTATAAGAAAGATGGGTAAATTTACCTAGTGATATTCAATATTGTTCTAAAATTTACACAATCAACCTTGTAATTTCATATGCATGCACAATTTAGAAGAACATGATCATATATTATATTAACCACTTATATGTTTCATTTTATTAACAAAATTTCTAACCCTCTATTACACCTCTTCCTTTAAAATCAAGCATTCTAAAGTAGAGAACAAATATAAATAACAATTCTAATACCTGAAAATGCACGTCTAAATGATAGGTGTATAATAAAGTATGTATTCTAAAGTTTTAAGTGTGTTTTTAAGTGTTTTCTTTGATGATAATCATGTGTTTGATTGTGTTCTTATTAGTGTTTTTATGTGCTTTAAGTGTTTGATTGTTTTAAAGCAAGGATTTAATATTAATAGTATGTTTCAAGGGTTGTTTAATGTGTTTGTTAGTGAGTGAAAATAGGAAAATTTGAAGAAAAGATGAAGAATAACTTGAATAATAGGAAGATGAATGATCATGCATGAAGCAGTTGCATGATGCACGATCGTGATAGAGACCATGAACAAGATGCACATCTTATCCTATGCATGGTCATATAAAGTGTTTCTAGCATGAAAAATATTGAATTCTTGACATTTTGGGGCTATTTTTGGAACCAAATTAAGTGGAACCCTAGAAGACTCAAGAATTATTTAAGGAAAAGAAAAATATCAAAAAGTAGGTTGTACATCATAAACAAGCAAATCAAAATGGAGACATTAAGATCAAGTTTTTCCAAAATTTACAGATCAAGACATAAAGCTATTTTTTCCTCTTCGCATATTTTCATTATCTTAGATGTTAATTTAGATTAATGGGATGTTGAACATGATTATGGATTTCTAAATTCATATAAGGGATTATTCTTGAATTGTTTTGTTAAACTTTATTCTTGTTGAATTCAATATATATTAATTCTTTGTGGTATTTTTTATGCTAATGCTTGATAACAAATTGAAAGATTGAAACAAGTTATATGTGTTAAGGTGTGCAAAGAGAGTTGGTAACTTAATAAACCTACAAATACCAAATTAACAAACAATTGAATATCAAATCAAATTGAACAGTTAGGATTAGTTTTGTAAATTGAGAGGTTGCAATTCTATTGTTATCTATTTCAATTGGGATTATTTGATTAGATCTCAAGAGAGGGTAATCAAAACCTTAGGATATCTATGATCAAGCATAATTGAATTAATAAGATGGAGGGAAGACAAAACAAAGATAGAATAACCCCTAAGTTTCCATTATTGATTAACTTCATTCTTATTACTAGCTTCACTTAATTAATTGTTTAGTTTTATTAGTTTAATTCAATTTCATCAAATTTATTCTAATTCAATTAATTCAAATATTTTATTACCTTAGACAAAGTGCATTCATGTTGTTAAGTGACTAATCAATCTTTGTGGGAATGATACCTTTTATACTATGAGTTATGGTCTATATACTTGCAGTATGAAAGTTTTTTTAATGTAAAAGTACAAACAAGTTTTTAATGCAGTTGTCCGGAATTGAATTAGTATCTTATACAATTTGAATTTCTTTGATTTAAAGACTTGATACTTTTCTTGTGGGATTGCAGGTACGTAAGCATCACTTAGAGTTTAAGCAAATTAGAAGATACATCACTTATAGATATCACAAAACAAGAAAGAGAGATTAAAAGCTAAATGCCAAGAAGTAATAGAAAGAACAATGGAGGAGGAAAGAAATTAAAGAGAGCAACAAATGACCCCTATAGACTTCATGGGTTCAAGGTTTAACACAAGTCAAAAAGGAATTACATGACCACCAATGCAAACAAATACATTCAATAGCACTATTGAACATGTTGCAGACCAATGTGCAATTTCATGGTTTGGCCAATAAGAATCCTAATGCTGATCATATGGACAATTTCTTAGAGATGTGTGATACGTTCCAGTATAATGGGTTACCAAAAGATGCAACCAAGATGAGGCTCTTCCCTTTTACACTCAAGGATAGAGCCAAAACATGGTTGAATTCACTCAACCTAGTGAACATCACAACATGGGAGCAACTGATGGAAGTCTTTACGACTATGTACTTCCTTTTCACAAAGACTAAAAGGATCATAAAGGAAACTGCAAATTTCTAGCAGAACGAAGAGGAGTCTTTACATGAAGCATGAGAGCGACTTAAATAGTTGTTCACGTCACAACTTACTAAAGGAGTTCCTCTTGCAAACATTTTATAATAGAGTGAATCCATCTATGTGAGGCACCATTTATGCAATTGTTAGAAGCTCATTAATAAGGAAAACAATTGAGGAGCACATTATTTGTTAGAAGAGATGTCAAACAATATATTTCTTTCAACGTTGAAAAGAAGTAGACAATTGTCAACCTTTCAAGATCAAAAGGAAGTGCTAATTGTAAACTCAATGACAATATTACAAGCTGAGGTAGCAAACCTAACCAAACAATTGAAGAGCTTGAAGGAGAATGGAAATAGACGCGGTCTAATGATGTCATCATTTGCTTCATTGATTTTAAAAGTATAGTAGATCTCTAAAAAGTTTGAAATATCCACGATGGGGTCTTCGTCTTGGAGTCCATTGAACTAGACTGACTGCTGCACTATCTGGGTGATGCTCGACTTGATTTCAAAGTTGTTCACCTGAACAATCGGTGCCATTATGTTGGATTTCGTGCCAGTTAGGTCTGGCTTAGTGTAGTCAAACATTGTACGTGGTTGGTCTACCATATTGTAAGATTCCTCAATGTCCACGTGACCTTCTAAACCTTCTACCCAACAATCTAGCTTAAACTCTCACATATTTGTCCTACAAAAATTCCTCTGTGTAGTTGTTAAAATTTTAGGATTTTCATCTAATAAGTTCTCAGAAGTGCTTCGTGTCATAAATTGATCAAGAGTCTAAGTCTAAAACCTGAGAGATAAACTAACAAACTAAATAAATAAAATACTATAAAGCCAAATAAAAAACAGAATAAATTAAACTACAGTAATGACTAGATTAATAATAAAACTAAGGTTTTTCCTAATATCATTGTCCTCAACAATGACGCAAAAAACTTAATTACTTTTTCTGAGTGTCAATATTAAATTATTATAAGTACATGATGTAGATATAGCTAGTACCGGTAAATACAAGTCAATCCCACAAAGACAGTGATTACCAATACTTATCATTGTTTTATTATCTAGTATATGAATTGATTGTGATTTTAAATTTAAAAGAAAATAAAACTAGAGCAAGGAAAATAAATGGGCAATAAGATTGAATCACAAAATTAAGAAAATACTAAGAAAATTATCGCTATCAAAAGATTAGTATCTAGGTTTCAAGTCCCCTTAAACACTTAATAGATTGCTATTTTATTGATTTATTGGACCGTGGAGACTCTTATGGTATGTGATAGGTGTAGTTTATGTTATGTTTTGATAGATGTTTAAGTGTGCTTGCGATTGTTTCTTAGATGATTATCATGTACATAGGCTTAGAATTATGTTATTATTAGTATTTGTTTATATTTAAAGTGTTTGTGTAGTTTAGAGCATGATTTAGATCTTAATTTATGTTTCAAGAGGTGTATGATGTGTGTTTAAGTGTGTGGAAACAGGAAATTGAAGAAAATAGAAGAATTGGAAGCAGGTCACAATCGTGATCGTGACAAGAGGGTGCAGACAACAATTCTAGTGAATTTCAGCTTTTCCAACTCGTGTGTCTTTTTGTAATTTTGACGTTTTAAGGATTTTTTGGAACCAAATTAAGTGTGAAAATCCTGAAACCCTCAAAGGATTATAAAAAATATATAAAGACTCCAAAAAAAGGAGCCTCCATCTTACCAAATTGGGATTAATCAAGGAAGATCAAAAGGAAAGCATTGGGAGTTCTAGCTTTTTCAGATTCAGTCCAAATCAAGTTCTTCTTCCTCTCTTTGTTTATTTTTCATTAAACTTGATGCATGAACTGGATTTGAGTATGCTATATACGTTTATGATGTTTTGATTTTTAGACTAGGATTTGTTCTCTTGTAACTTGATCATTATTGCTTTCAATATAATGTTATGGTGTTGTGATATTTGGGTTTGCTAAATACTTTGACAATAAATAGAGAGAGTGAGTCGAAAGTAATTCGATTAGGTTGGGTAATAAGAGTTACAACCTAATAAGTCACATAAATATCAAATTGATAATCATACAAAGAGAGATCTTGTGTGAAAACTCAGTTATTCGATACTTAAAAACTAGTTGAAAACGTTATGATGTTTTTGTGAGTCAAGAGATTGCAAAATCTAGAATTTTGTAATCAATTAGGGTTAATCAATTGGCATTAAATGAATAAGTCTTAAGAGAGAATAACCAAACCCTTTAGAAATCTAGGATCAATACCCAATTGAATCAAGAGTGGTTTAGGGAGCAAAATAACGATAGAACGAATCCTAGGCTTTTATACTTGATCATCCTTGTTTTATTATAGCAGCCCAATTGTTAAGTGGTTAACTGCTCAATTTTATCCAATTGTTTTAATTTCTAATATTATATTTTCATTCAAATCATATTTCACAACCTTAGATAAAATTAGGTTCACTTAGTTTTAGCTATTTCCTAGTGGGATCGACACCTTTAATACTACAAGTCACGATCCATATATTTGCAGATATTAAGGTCTTTATATTACGTAAAACATGCTCAATAAGTTTTTGGTGTCGTTGCTAGGTAATTAGTTTAGGAAATTTTCAATTATTATGTTGTAAGGAATTATTTCCCTTTCTTGTGATTATGGTACCCAATCATAAAAAATTAAAAATTAAAAATTAAAAAAGGAAGTTTGGATGCAAAGTAGAAGATGTTAAGTCAAAATGACTTCACGTCTAATAATTTTGGTGAAAACCAAATAATAATAATATTAGAAATTAATGAACCGTTTTGAGCAGAAGGAAGCAAAACTACGACGGAAGCAAAAGTGAGACGGAAGCAAAACTAAGACGGAAGCAAAAGTAAGACAGAAGCGATACAAGACGAAGACCCAATACTACATTGAATGGTTAATCAGTTTGAGTTAGTTATAGAACTCAACTGAACAACGGTTTGTACAAGAATCAAGAAACAGGAAGAAAAAAGCGGTTATCAAGAAGCAGTTGAAGACGAAGGCTATAAATACAAGTCGGAGTCGAAGACTAAAAAAGTTAGTGATTCGAGATAGTGATCTTAAGTTTTTGAACTTTAGCGAAACATTGTATTCATTGTGCGAAACACTAGAGCTATCATTACTGTAACAAAGCTCGCAATATCTTTCTTGTAAGAGAGAGGAAAAGTTGAGAGCCTGAAGAGGCTAAGTGAGCAGAAATAATACTTGGTGTAAGAGACCTGAAGAGGCTCTATAGAGAAAGAATACTTGTACAATTTGAGAAGAATAGTGAAATCTCAAAAAGGATTATGAGGACTGGACGTAGCCCACGGTTTGGGGTGAATCAGGATAAAATCGCCGTGTCTACTCTCTTAACTCTCTACTTTTAATTTCTATTATTCGTATACAAGTATATAGAAGTTATCTACGTTTTCATCTTGAAGCTATTCTCATATAACAATTGTGATATTCACTTAATAACTTTGAATAAGTAAGTTTTCAAAGAAATATAAAAAGGGGATTGTATTCACGAAAAAGGATGCACAATTTAACCCCCCCTTTTTGTGCATTTTATATATTAAACGTAAAGTCTATACTAACGCGTGATTTACTTCAATTGGTATCAAAGCTCGGTTTCCAAGAACCACCATTACAAAGTGAGGATAAAGATCCATGGCAGAATTGCACGTTTTTATAGCTGAAGGCGCCTCCATCACAAGACCTCCTGCGTTCAATGGTGAATATTATCATTATTGGAAGGACAGGATGCGCCTCTTCATTGAATCTACACATATTGATCTTTGGGAGATTATCGAGAATGGGTCGTACACACCAATGGATGATGAAGGAAATGCCATTCCACGTACCAGATGGTCAGCTGATCAAAAAGCAAGATTCCATATAAATTCAAAGGCCAAGTTCGTTCTAAGTTGTGCCCTAAGCAGAAGTGAATATGATAAAGTCCATGGATGCGACACTGCGAAGGAGATGTGGGATACACTATCCATTGCACACGAAGGCACCAACCAAGTGAAAGAGTCTAAGATAAGTATTATTGTACACCAGTATGAGCTGTTCAAAATGAAGGAAGATGAGTCTATCGATCAGATGTTTGGATGATTTCAAACTATCCTCAATGGACTTAAAGCTCTTGGGAGAACTTATGATAATCAAGATCATGTCAAAAGATTATCAGAAGCCTACTGAAAAGATGGAGACCTAAAGTCATCGCGGTACAAGAAGCCAAGGACTTGAGCATGTTAAAGCTTGATGAATTGCTTGGATCCTTGAAGATACATGAAGTGGAGCTCGATGCAGAAGATAAACCTAGACAGGATAGATCTATAGCATTGAAGGCTGGACAAAAGAATCACAAGATTCAGAGGAAAAGAAGTTCATCGTCAAAAGTGTTGAAGATCAAAGAAGTCAAGAATGACGACTCCAGTGAATTTGAACAAGATTCGAGCGAAGAAGCTGATGAATTATCCTTTATCTCGAGGAAGATCAGACGCATGTGGAAGAAGAAAGTAAGAGGAAACAAAGAGTTTTATTTCAAGAAGAATAGCAAAGATGAAGGCAAGAACTAGAAAACATCGGTCATCTGCTATGAATGCAATAAACCGGGACACTACAAGTCTGAATGTCCATTGCTGAAAAGAAAACCAAAGAAGAATAAAGAAAATAAGAAGAGCATAATGGCAACATGGGAAGATTTGGATTCATCCAAATCTGATACTGATTCAGAGGCATCAGTTCAAGCAAACATTTGCTTAGTAGCCGAAAGAAAAAATGATAAGGAGGTAACCTTAAATTTTAGTGAATTACAAGATGCATATTCAGAATTATTAGAAGATTCTCATGCAATACTTAAGCAATATAAGTTGTTAAAGAACAAGTTCGTAGAAAACTTGAAGGACACGCAAGTGTTAGATAGAGAAAACTTCTGCCTGAAGAAACAAGTAGATGAGATGAAGAAAAAGGTAGCTATAGATAGATCTGAGGAGATCAATTTGCTGAAACAAAGGATCAAGCTGATCTATCAACATTCACTGAGAGTACGAGAAAGATCAATGACATGATAGGAAGATACATACACCCTAATGATAAGAGTGGATTAGGGTTTGCTAAAAACAATACTCAGTATAAAATGAATTTTGTTCCCTATAGGAAGAAATTTCATCAGTCGCATTATCATCATTCCATGAATCATTTTAAGACTAACCCTAAAGGACCCAACGCTCACAACCGAAGGGAAAAGTTCAAGTGTCAAGATAGGGTGCGCGTGATAAGGCCACTAATTTTGGAGTGCCTTTTTCAATTTATTAGGAAGAAGGTATCTGATTCCAAACTATTCGATCTAGAGTTATTAGTGCACCTAGATACTTTGATTTTAATATTTTAGAAAGTCTAAGGTTAGATAAAATTGAGCCTTTGAGTAATAACCCTTGAATAATAAAATTGAGCCTTTGAGTAAATTTATTAATTTTGATTAAGTTATGTACGAGGAATTAACCCTTGAATTTTATAATACTCTATAATTTAAGCTATAGAATTTTGGTTTCGATTGAGGGGACACCCATATAATTTGAATTATGATATCATGGAAGAAATTGGTGGATTTCCTAGGTTGAACATAATTGAAAAACAAGATAATTTTCATACTAAGAGGTATTGGAAGCAATTAACTAGGTTGGATAACTTTGTTGTTAGAAATGCCCATAATAATGTCATTCTTAGTCTTGAGCTTTTGTTACTACATAAATTCATAGGTCATACTTTTTTTGATAAATTTGAAAGTAATAAATATTCTATTAAAGACTTATTAATTCTGTGGTGCATGAACAATGATGTCAAATTTTGTACAACTCCTCATATTTTTGCTACTACAACTACTTCTCTTAAAAAGAAAAGTAGTCATCTTGGCATGGGGTATCTTTTACTGCGCTTGTTTTTTATTACAGTGTAGATGTTAAGGGACTAGCTATTTGTTTTTCCCGAGTTTCTTAGACATTATGATACCTATTCTTCACTTGAAACCAATTGAATTGGTTAGCATTACTAGTAACCTTTCATAAGAATGAAATTATATATTAAAAATAAATGAGGTAGGCTAAGAAATTGTGAAAAAAAGAAAAATTATTTGTTAAATAAATTGCTATTCCACTAGGCCTTTTGAAACAAATATTGGGTTAAAAATATAATTGGTAGCCAGTTGAGAATGTGACATAGCTGAGTAATTGGGAGCATTCACGACAAAATGTTTGTCTTCATATTAAAAGAATATAATGACATTACAACCAAGATAAATAAAAAAATGTGACCTAGTTGAGTAACTAGGGGATATTCACAACAATTGTTTGCCTTCATATCAAAAGGCTAAGTTAACGTTAAAGAAAAATTAAAAATGGTGTTTCAATAAATAAAACCTATTGATCTTTGAAAATAGCAAAAATTTTCATAAAATGATACTTAGTGATAGTTGCCCTTTTGATTGATCACTAATTACAAATGCATGTTTACAAGTGCCATAGGTATATGAATAGGGTATTAATATTTTGATTGATGTGTATGTTTAATTCAAGAACATAAACATGAAAGGAATAAGTTAGTATGTTGTCATAATTTGAATGATTGATGTTTGCAGTTAAATTGATTCCATAAGATTCAATGCCATTGTATCATTATTGCATATTGCATGAATGTATGCTTATATGTTTTTTGTGTTTGTATTTTTGTTTTTGCTTGAGGAAAAGCAAAAGTTTAAATGCAGGGATGTTGATAGGTATAGTAAATACTATGTTTTCCTAAGTGTTTTTGTTTGTTTTTAGGTGTTTATTAGATGATTATTGTATATATAGGCTTAGAATTCTGTTATTGTAAGTGTTATTTTTATATTCTTAATGTTTTTGTGGTTTAGAGCATGAATTCAATCTTGAAGTGTTTGATGTGTTTATGAGTGTTGGAAATTAGGTAATTGAGGAATAAGTAACATGGAAGTTGTATGAAAGGTGTCACGATTGTGCATGAGGAGCACAATTGTGAAAAGTGTGCGACTGCCTGGCCTCTGTCACGATCATGCCTCAAGGGGCATGATTATGGCAGAGAGGCTGAAACATGGACAGAGAGGATGAAACATAAAGCACGATCATGGCTTAAAGAGCATGATTGTGATAGAGAGGAAAACACCAGGAGCACGATCGTGACTCTTATGTCATAAACATGACAGAGCATTTCCAGGCTCAAAATTTTTCATCTATTTTATCGGGGCTATTTTTGGAACCAAACAAAGTTGGAAAACCCTAGACACAACGCCAAGACCCTAAGGCACCATATAAAAATGTGAAATACAACAAAAAATAGCAACATCCATAATTAAAAGTGAATCAAAGTGGGAGATCAAGAAGAACATCAAAGAATTCCAGCTTTCTAGATCAAGGAGTAAATAGAGTTTTTATTCTTTTTCCCTTGTTTCTTTCATTATCCTTGAATTCTAAGATGTTAAACATGTCTATGGGGTTCTAAATTTTATAATAGGATTTATTCTGGAATTATTTGGTGACTTTGATTATTGTTGATTTCAATACATACTTAGGTGTTTGTGATAATTGTTCATGCTTAAACTTCACAACTAATCAAGAGAGTGAGTCAAAGTGTTAGATTATACAACGAGAGTTGGTCGTTTAACAAACCCATTGATTCGGACCTTTGTTCGTACCCTTGGAGGTCAAATCAAAAATAATGCAAGGATTACAATATAGGGTCCAAACCGCACATTGAATATCCAACACTTGATTAAACTATAATCAAGTATGTTCAACTACAAATTACAAATCCTAAACCTAGAAATTTATAAACTCATAGCTGAACATGGATTAACTACTCCCCTCTTAAGTTCATGGAACTCCAGCCATTGCTACATCTTCAAGAGGAAGGAAAATGCCTAGCCACGCATTACAACCGAAAGCCTTACAACTAGGAAAGAATCCAAGCTATCCATGGTGGAAGTCGACAATGAAAATGTAGGAAAAATGAGAGAGAGATGAGAGATGAGAGAAAACGTTGATAGGTCGTCGGATTATGATGGAATATCCATCAATATATATGTCGGCTCTCTCCAACTTATCCCAAAATAGGTTTCTTTTCAAAAATGGTTCGGGTCTTCAAAGGTTTGCCACGGCGAAAGGATGAGTTCAATACGGTGAACTTTTCCCAAAAGGTTTTGCTGGAGTATTTTTGTGATTTCGCCGTGGCGAAGATTTGAAAAAGCCTATTTCCTTGTTCACTTGTGTCCTTGAATTTCTTGCTTTTCACTCTTGGCTCTATTTCTTGAATGTCCTACAATGAAAAATAATAGTTTGCAGTATCAATTGTCCTAAAATATCAATTGAGTGTAATTACTAATTATTTATGATAATTTTACCTTCAAACCACATTAATTCAAAACAAGCACTCATGAGCTAAATTAAGCACAATATCCGATAATAAGAGCCAAAAAGTATAACAAAAATCATGAAATTGTCACCAAATAATATAGAAAACTTAGGTTCAATCAGCCATAATTATCAAATTAACAATCATTTGATGAGAGATCTTGTTTGATAAATTAATTATCCAATATATTGCTTCAAATCTAATTGAATAAGTTAGGAAAAGTTTTGTGAATCGAGATATTGCAAATTTGAAAATTTCGAATTCAATTAGGATTAATTGATTAGATATTGAGAAAAAGTAATCAATACCTTAAGAAATCTAGAATCAAACACATAAGTTGAATCAACAAGATTAAGGAAACATAATAAGGAAAAAATTGTTCCTAAATACTCAATCTTGGTCGAAACCTTAACTTTTTTTTGTAGCTCACTTGTTATTTGATTAATGGTTTCGTTTATTAATTTTTTAATTTATGTTGTTTACTTTTATTCAAATTTGAATACCTTAAACAAAGTTAGGTTCAAATTCTTAACTCTTGCATAATCCTCGTGGAAACGATATCTTCTTATACTACAAGATACGATCCATACACTTGCAATGTGAGTTTTATTATCTATAAAACTTGCTCAACAACAAGTACATATAACCATATAGTACGTACTAAATAGATGTGTGCTGAAGTGAATTAGTAGTTGAACATGGATGATATTATTCTTCTTTTCAAACTCTTCTTCTCTCCTTGTTATGCCAACTTTCTCTGTAAATAAATACCATAGAAGTTCAATACCTGTTTAATCAAAAAACTATGTTATATATTTAACATATATTTTACAACAAAATCATCCAAACCTCTGCTTCCCATTTCTCACAACAAAATTACCACTTTAAAATCTCTTAAACATTTTCATGCAACTCTAAAAAAAACTTAACAATGCATCTTACTCTAAACACAATACTTTAGGTAGGAAATGGTTGTTTGATCCTATAAATGGAAATGAAATTGTTTATATATAGCTCTAAAATTACTTATTTGATACCAAAAAATGACAGATATTGTCGCTTTATACGAAAAATGTTGGTCAAAAGTTTTGCTTAAGACTCTTCTATGTTTCCTTGCTAGATAGCTCAAAAATAATAGCTAATATATAACACACAAAAAAGGTTTTCAAACTTGTATTACACATTGAAAGTGGACATTCAATTCAAACTTCTATAAAAAATTTGTGGTGTTAGTGAAAGGGAACAAGCATACTGACATTTTTTTTACGACTAATTGATATATTTCTCTTTCAAAATTTCTACCCCATGAACACGAACACGGGTCACCATATTACTTTGTACTTAATCGTGTACAAGTTATAAACATGGTTTTGTACATAGAAATGAAGTTACAGTGTCCAAGAAAAAACTTAATTCTATACGATTTTGAGCACGATCCTGTAGTAATCCGTATCCTTTCATTGTCACTTCAAAAGTTGAAACAAGAACACAGCTACCCACTTGTTTATATAGTTATTACGTTAAATAAAAACCTTTAATGGAGACAGTTTAATGTATATTCATGTACAAATATGTATACTTAGTTAACCATGTTCAACGAAGCTTTAGATAGGCACAATTTAAAGCAGAATTGTGTATCAAACCATGTCCTTTATATTGTCCATTCAAAATTTCTAACAAGAACAAGATTAGCCACACGATATTGTAGTTAACTGTATTCAACAAATCCTTTAAAGACAATTTTTTGCACAAGTTTGTACCAATCTGCATTCCTTCACATTGATATTTGGTATTATTTCTAATCAGAGATGGTATTCCCATTTTTCAATGAAACTAATACTTCATGGTAATGAATTCTAGTATTGCACTGGATTAATTTGTTCACACTAGTATTGCACTGGATCCTGTGTCTTCGTTAGAATATCATTAGTGTTTACTTAATAACTTACAAGCAAATAAGACCATTGCTTTTAAAGTCTCAGCCCAACGGTACAAATGCTGGCCCTCGGAAAGGTTATGCTGTCCGTAAGATGACCTTCACTCAAATGTAACATCTGCCAAAAGCAGGTCCCTTCAAAAGATATGCTTCAAGAGCTTGCATCGTTTCCACGGGCTGCAGTTTTTGCAACTTCAACAAAAATTAGCCTCCCATCAACTATCTGTGCAATAGCCATAAACCTTCCTTTGAAGCAAGATAGAAAGAGTGGGGGCCTATAAATAGATGAATTACTTTACACAAATATTCTGAATCCACCATAGCATGAATGGCCTGATGTTCATATCTCAAAATATTGTCTGCTTGAGGAAGAGAAGACCAAATGAAAACTAATGATAAAAACTCAGAGTTGCTCTTATCATTTGAAGTTTACAGGGCATAAAAAGCATACGCTGGACTTCCCTATCTTTTAGTTTCTATAACATGACAGTTTGAAGTTTGATAAGGAAAAAAAAAATCACATGACAAGCAAGATAGACAAAAACTCTAGGAAGAGCATGAGATTCATAAGAAGTTGATGTAACAATCAGGAAATGGAACTGGAACAAAATTCATGTCCTATAAGCCACGCTGCTAAGAGACAAAAGCAACTTGTTTCAAAGAATTATTCACTTTGAGATGAGAATATAGTAAATCCTAGAACATGCCACATTTTTATATATCAGTCCAGAATAGTAAATTTAAAAAACAAGAATAAAACTCATTCAAATCAACAATAAGGTCTTGACTCAGCAATATCCAAGAGTCAAGTACAAAAAGTATCTGTTTACTTATCCAGCTACCTACAATTAATTCATGAAAATGAATTCTTGCTAGAGTTGGTTTTCTAAGGCAAGAAAATATATTTCGTGAAAAGATTCCAATTGTACTGGAGGGACTCAACGATATGGATATATAAAATTCAAGATTTCCAATCCTAGCAAGAAAAGAGGGGAACAATCCGAAAACAAAGAAAGTTCAATTTGGATAATTGCAGACAAAAAGTAGTGGAACTAACTGATACAGCTATCTAGTGCTCAACATAAATCCTTGCTACACTGACCAGCAAACTTTTGTCTGGTAAGCAGGTTAAGATTAAAGCTTACAAGTAAAGATAAAAATAAAACCCTGAAAGAAAAAAATAAGGCCAGATTACAGAGAATTGTTACTTTTGTTCAGTGAAATGGAAAACACAAGGGAAAGTTGCTACATTTTTCCGAATGAACAAAACAACGTAAAAGACAATATAATCTGTCTCTCAGCCAATGTTAAAGATAGTAAATTTTGTGAAGTAGTTGGTCACAAATTACAGATCATCAGCTATGAGAGAGTGGCAGCAAATAAATACATAATCAACTGTTTCTCTCATTCTTTATTCAAACTGTAATGTCTCTTTGCCCTCTAATTCAATAAAGATATTGAATCACAACTATGCAATAATTAATTTGCTTGTCAACAAGAACTGATAGCAAACATCAATACCCCTAACCATCATCTATATTTTACGTAGTCTGACCTCAAATAACCATGATAAGCTAAATCACAGAACTAAAAGATTCATACAAACACAATGTCTTATAATTTGTTTCCCTTATAGCCAACTATTCACCCTTAACGTAAATTCTAACATGATTGCAAGAAAAAGTTATCTAGGGCCTTCAGTGGAGAATTAAAGTTCCGCCTTTGATAAGAGAGAAAGACTAGGATTCTGTAGGACAATGGAAATACTATGTTCTAAATTCAAACGCAAGAAACAAGAAACAAAGATAGCTTACAATAGTTGGACAGCTTGATAGATATTTATGCAGAAGAATTTGTACTTACATTATTTTTAAAGTCATGCCTTTTAGTCAATTTTAAAGTCATGCCTTTTAGTCAAGCAATCACCTTCATCCTCAATTCCATTTCTTTAGTTCACATCCTACTAAACGTCATCTTGGATTGTGTTTGATATAGTATAATGAATCGTGCTTGATCTCATCCACTACTGTTTGGCTGTATATAGATGTTGTAATGTAATAAAGGAATATGCATTACCTTCCGTATTTGACTTGACCTATGTAATACCCCTTAGGCCATGGTATGTAATGCTCATTACGTTAGGCTCTTGCTCCCTGTTCCTTTATACCCCAAGTTCCGTTGCATCTCATTATACACACTTAACCAAACATCAGACAAGAAGCTCATGGAATTCAAGCCTAAGAAATTTCTCTGATTTCAGACCCAAAAAAAAAACATCTCTACACCGTGTTTCAATGACAAAACATGAATGATTAATCCCAAGAAAATCAAACCGAAAATGAATGCTTCAAGAAATCCCAATACACTAACAACCAAGAAGAGTGAAAATAGCGTTTAGTGTTGGATATTGATAACTACCCTGCAATTCATGCCCTTGACAGCCAGTTGTGCCTCAATTTCCGACTCAAAAGTGACGAAGCCGAAGCCTTTAGGCTTTTTAGTAACCGAGTCTCGAATTAACCTAGCTGCAAACACAATCATAACTTGGTCCGGAAACAAGCTCACACTGAACTACTACTAATAATAAATAAATAAATAGTAGCTCACCTTCTTTAACAGCACCGAAAGGTGAAAATAACTTCTTAAGACTTTGATCTGTGGTGTAACTAGATAATCCTACAAAAGGATTTTAAAAAAATATATTCTCACGAAACAGAAAGAACGAACCAGGGAAATAGTAGAGTGTGCTTGTTAGAGAGAGAGAGAGAACTGCTAACAAAGAGGGTGAAGCCGCCCAGTGCTTTTGCCATCTTCTTCTTCGGCTTTCTCGGCGGAGTAGTGAGTCGCAAATCCCACTTTTATTAGCAGAAGTTTAACCTCCATACCTTTATTACTTTTAACGGCGGATCTTTTTCTTTTTCTTTTTCCATTCATTATTTTGAATAAATTATAAAACAATTTCAATTATAGAATAAACAACTAATTAAATTCGAGATTTATTAAAATTTTGTTTTCTGCCATGGACGCCGATGCATAACAGAAGCTCTTATTCTCCTTTTTCATATTTTCTTTTTTTTTAAAGACCTTAGAACTAATTAATAACAGATATGCTAGCTCTCAAAATCCCCACAACTTCCAAGACATGATTTCTTGATTCCATCAACCCATAACTCCAAAATCTGTCTTAAGAAATCAAAACACAATTCGATTGGGTTTTTTGATGAATATTTCATATCATGATCACTCACTTACATACAATTTTTTAATAAAAAAGTTCAAATTACCATCATCTATTAACGCTACCCAACATAAGTAAAACCTAGCCCATAACCACAACCCCAACATTTCAAGAGCTGGTAAACTTGGTAACCGCCTTAGTCCCCTCAGAAACGGCGTGCTTAGCCAACTCTCCAGGCAACACCAACCTCACAGCTGTCTGGATTTCCCTTGATGTAATAGTCGGCTTCTTGTTGTACCTTGCCAACCTCGAAGACTCCTGTGCAAGCTTCTCAAATATATCGTTGATAAATGAGTTCATAATCCCCATAGCCTTGCTTGAGATTCCGATGTCAGGGTGGACCTGCTTCAACACCTTGAAAATGTATATCTTGTACGTCTCCGTGCCCTTCTTCATTCTCTTTTTTTTCTTGTCTACTGCAGCTGCGCCACCTTCCTTGGGCAACTTCTTGCCAGCCTTTGGCTTCTTCTCTGCCTGACCTTTCTCTGCTACCGTCTTCTTCTCCTCCGCCGGCTTCTTCTCAGCTGGTTTCTTCTCTGCTCCCTTTGGTGCCATGTTTTAGAGCGATAAAGTATGGGAGTTCGATTGAACGATATTTTGTATTGAACATAAAATAAAGTAAAGCTGTTTGTTTATATAGGTAATTGAAGATGAAGTTTTAGTGGTAAATCGGATGGTACAATTAGATTTTAAAGAAAAGGGCAATCTACGGTGGAAAATGAATTGAGCGACTAAGATATTTATTTGTTTGGTTTGACTAAGATTGATGACTTTGGCTATCCTACAAAAACACAAAGGTTTTACAGGACACGGATTGGTAACGTGGCTTCAAACTACGAATAGATGACGCCACACGGGGCCTGAGATTTTTAATAATCTTTTGTCAGAAATGACGGATGAGCGGGAGCCTGAGCCTCCTTTTGCAAGATTTACGCTGGATTTGATTGCTGCTTCTAACACGGGGAGAACCAGACAAAAATTTAGAGACATAATAGAATAAAAATTAGAAATAGTAAGATGTTTTTGGTTGTAATCAATGTTTTTAAAAATTAGATTGGAAATAGAATCGGTCGAAGGAAAAGTTTAAGGTTTAGAGGTTCAATCAGTAGTGAACCGCTATTAAACCGAAATATAATAAATAAGATGAAAATTTTATAAGAATAAATAAAAATAAAATATTTTATTGAAATGAAAAATACACCAAT
>JAOSBP010000008.1:18512074-18546049 GCA_027563825.1 Erythroxylum mucronatum
GCAAAATGATTTCTTAAAAAGTTTTGAAATCTACCGTTTCTCCAAATAAGGCATGTTTTCTTTTTCCGATCCAACACCTCCAAAGGAGGTCCTTCTCTTCTAAGAGATTTGCAAAACCAATTTCCATCCTTGCAAGAGTCGATGAATGTTAATCTTGTGAGAAATCTAAGAAAATAAAAAAATAGATGTTATGAATGGAGTAAAGAAAACATGGAGAAATGTAGTCTTAATAGAAATTTGTCATGAGAAAACAAAGCGCTTTCTAGCAACTTTAGTAAATGGCATTGTATATGCCCCTCTTAAACTGCTTTAGGAGGGTGCAAAACACTGGGGTAATACACTTCTTCATTTCTTTCTAAGTGAAAGACTAGTTTTCCCTCTTATGCAGAATTAGGCTCAAAGTAGATGGCAAAATAAGGGTCTTAACAGAATATTGCTCACTGACGAAGATACCTTTCTATTCAAATTCATTGATGAAGATTGCATGTGTAAGATAATGGATTCAAGATCTTGGCATATCAGAGGACAACCCATGTTCATCTAAAAGTGTGATGCAGGTTTGGGATTCGATAGAACAAGCATAAAATTATTCCCTTATTGATTAGTTTTCATAATAATACTCTTGAATACTGAAATTAAGGTGGATTAGGTTTTATAGCTAGTTTTGTTGGGAAGCCTATAGCCTTTGATTTAGCGACTGCCAAACTTTAAAAAGTATGATATGCAAGAATGTGTGTGGAGATCAATCTTAAAAATGCATTACCTGTAATGAAGTTGAAAATTACTAATGAAATGGTTAAAGATGAAATCCAATTATCTTACAATTGGAAGCCTCAGTTAGGAAAATAAATTTGGAAACTTATAGGAAAACTGTTTAAATTAGGTGATCACTACGAGTTAATGTGGATTGAAGATGAACCATCATCTCAAAACAATAAAGAAAACATCATTATTTCTATTCTTGAAAAACAGACAACCATATAAGAAGGAGAGGTCCAGCATACCAAACAAGACATGATTAATGATCTTGATCTTATTGACATATTGTTGGAAAATAAGGAAAGTGGAAGACTTAAAACTAATCCAATCAATAGTGAGCTTAAAAAGGAGGCTCCTCATAAAGGGCTTTCTGAATTGAATCAAGAGTATATTGAGCAATTTGCCCTAGGTTCTAGCAAAAAGTCAACGAGAAAACCCAACGGGGGTTCGTAGCTACAAACCCTCTAAAATCCTATCAAGAGACAAGCTGTAAAGGATCTTTTACTAGGAGAAAAATCTTGTCATCCTTGGGCTTCTTGAAACTAGAATTAAAGCTCACAAGCTTCATAATGTCATGAAATTTCTTAGGAAATACTGGAATTACGGTTCCAATCATGATCACCACTATAATGAAAGAATTATATATGCTTACTCCAATAAGAAGGTGCAGGCTACTATTTTAAGTAGTTCAGATTAATACATCCATCTAAATTGCAAGCTTGTAGACTTAGGGATCAGTTTTGAAGTCTCTATTATATATACTGCTAACTTCAAATTTCAGAGAACCAAACTCTAGGAGCATTATATTCAAAACTCAATGAACAAACCTTGGCTGTTAGCAAGTTATCTTAGTTGTGTTTGACATCCATCTGGAGCCTAAAGTGATACGGTCAACTCTTCCAATCTTGGCAAAGAGCTGAAAAATGCTTTAAGTAAGATGGAGGCGAGTTATTTAAAATAAGTAGGGAATTTCTTCACTAGTGTAATAAATAACTGGGAAATTGCTTCATTATGAAGAAGTTAGACATAATTATTGTTAATCAGTTTTTGTTGAGTCATTTTCCAAATTCCAATGCTCATTTTGGCTCTCTTTATGTGATGATCATTCAAGTATGGAAATTAAAAATTTCACATCTTCTACCTCTTACAAAGCCCCCTTCATATTTTTCAACTTTCTTACCAATAAGGAAGGGTTTATGGAATTTGTTAATGAAGTCTGGAATTGCAAAATCTCTAAATGCAAAGCCTACCAGCTTATGAGGAAACTCAAGATCCTTAGAAACAGACTAGAGGCTTTCAACAAAGTAGATCAATCCTTAAAAATTGCTATGTTACATGAAGCTAAGAGTGAATTGAGAAAAGCTTAGGATGCTTGTTATCAAAACCCTTGTAGTTTTGTTATAAAAACTATTGAAGCAAGTAAACTAGAGATTTACAACAAGGATCTTCAAGATCACAACTCTTTACTTATGTAAAAGGCTAGGATCCTTTGGCCAAAGGAGGAAGACTTCAACATCAATTTTTTTTTTCACAATTATGTCTAAGCAGGGAGAAACTCCAACAAGATTAGTAGTCTTCTTCATGATTATAACCACTTTGTGACTAAAAGATCTTCTATAGAAGATATGACTTTCAAGTACTTTGAAAACCTACTTGGGGTTACAAGACCTAGTTTTTCTAATTTGTAGGAGCTTTTGGAGCTTATTAGTTCTCTTGTCACTCTATCCCAAGAAGCATTATTGAAACTCCAACAACTAGCTTCGCCCCAACAAATCAAATCAGTTCTCTTCAATCTTAATCCTAAGAAAGCTTCAAGTCTAGATGGGTTTAATGCCCATTTATTCCAAAGCACCTAACATATTACAAGTAATGTACTTGTGGAAATTGTCTTGAAATTCTTGAAATTTGGAAGAATGTTGAGAGAAATCAATGCTACTCATGTATGCTTGATTCCTAAACTACTTAATGCCAACTGCCTCAATGAATTTTACCCCATTTCATATTGTAATACTGTCTATAAGGTGATATCTCAGCTCTTTGGAACTAGTGCAATTTGAATGAATATGTCATTAAATGAAGTTCTAAATTTTTCTTTTTTTAGTTACACATGTTTGATGTATATGTATATATGCAATATAAATATAAAACTTTTAACTGTGAATATTTTTATTTCATGTTTCAATCCTACTTTGTTATATACCTCAGCGTAAACTCTTTTTTGTAATGCTTATGGATCTGTATTATTCTTACCGTATGATATTTTGATGTAATTATTCTTTAATATATGATGTAAATGTAACATTTTTAAGTATTTTGTATTATTTATAATTTAGGTCTATATGTGAAATAAATGATCTTTTTTTTAATATTAATTATGATTATTATTTACATAAGAAATATGTGAAAAGTGATATTAATAAAAATAAAGAGAAAGTTATCAAGTTTATATAATTATGATTTTTCGAAATAGGATTAATGTAAAAGAAAAAAATTATATAATACAATATATGAACGGGTTATTTTGTAATTTTATAAAATTTACAAATTATTTTATAATTTTAAAAAATTACATGAAACAATACCTGTATTATCCGATACCAATACCTTACCATGTCAAAACTAAATCTGATACCGATTTTAATATGGTATTAAAACATTGATTGAACATCTTGAGTCCATTTGTACTGTGAATATCTACAATATATGAACTAGGCTGTGTTTTAGATAGTTGGGTTTTTAGGTTGCCTGCAATTGGGGATACTGTGCCGATTACACGCATGACAGACTGAATAAAAGTGCATGGGTAATGGCAGAAGGTCAATACTAATGAGTCAAGCATAAAGAAAGAAAAGTTAGAAGCGAAGCAATGACAATTCATGAAGGAGAGACGATAGATAATGAAGTATTAGGGGAGAGGAAGCGGGAGGGGAGAACCCGCAAAGTGAGAGATGCAGGATAAGATGATGAAGAAGATGAAAGAAGTGGATATACTGCTGAAGGGATGAATAAAAATAGGAAGCAACTGTTCAGTTTGAAAGAGAGTCAAGTAATCAAGCTGCAACAAGAGATTGAAGCTTGGAGAGCGCTGACACAGACGAGATTTGGATCATCTAGGATTTACAACAAAGGGAATAAACTGTAATTGAGGAAGCAAAGATGGATAATGCATTAGTAGAGAGAAGAGGAAACATAGAAAGGCCTTAAGAAGCCATTACGAGCTTATCATAAAGACAATCAAAGCAAAGATGCACTGAATTAAGAACAAAGAGACCAAGAGTCAGGTGCTAGTACCGGTGGAAGTGTGTAGGCCTTTACGTAGATACATTTGTACACAAATTTTGAAGATTCCCATTTTTTATTCAGAAGAAGCATACTCTTTGAAGCCAGAATGAATTTTTTATGAAATTCTTTTCAAACATTTCCCAACTTTTTAGTGTTTTCCACTTTCCAAGTTGTATTTAAGGATAGGATGTTGCAATTCATGTTCAGGAACTGGCTGTTGATAAACCAGAATTTTCTGTGAATTTAGTCATCCAAGTCTTCTTATATCCTGGAAGAGTTGTCCAAGGATAACAAAACGAAAAAGCCCAGGAGGATCACAGTTAAGCAGGCATCCGTCCGTACGTGCTCAAGAGAAGGCAAGACGAAGTCGTCAAAAGTTATAAATTGGCCAATGGAGATTCCTCCTGGGCCCTCTTTTAGAAAGCCGGTGGTAATAAATGGGAAAGGTTACACTATAAATTAAGACAACTGTACAACGACACGTACGAGTCAAACTCAATATATATTGTGGCAAAACATTCCTTTCTACGACATGCCGTTACAGAACTCCACCCTGGCAGACCATATAAATAAATGTACATCAAGCAAAAGATATTACCAGGGCGAACCATCCATGCCCGCTAAATGAAATGAGGCCACATTCACCACAGTAACTACTGAAACTAATCCAATCAACACGTCCAGCAAAAGCTCCACTCTCAAGGTTTCATTACTCTGCAAAGAAATCCCTCGGTTAAAGAGCATTTTGGAACCATTATCTTGCTAAGCAGATTATTTTAGCATACTAGACAATTAATATAGGGTGCACAGGGCCTATTTCGTGTCTTGAGAAAGTTGATACAGGGTTGACAAGGCAACAAGATTGTAACAATTCATGCTTTACGTCAACAAGCCGGGATGTGTTGTGAAGGATTACCCGGCTTACAGATGCAAACAAAATCTGAAGTCAGCATGAAAGTTACCAGATATTCTAGAACCACATAGACTTGTATACTATTTTTCACGTGAGTAGGCTAAAATCATAAATAGAAAAAAAAAAAGGCATCAAAATTTATTATATGAAATGATCAAACTAAACGAGGTTCTGGAAAAACTTGGACTGATGGTAACCACAATAACCTAAATAACGGACTGTTATAAAACTCAACGAACTCAGACCATATGACATATCGAGTTGGGGCCAAATACACCAAGGTTAATGTCGTGTTTGGCATTTAAGAACCCCCTGCAATGTGAACTTTGAAAAGTCCCTATGATATACGAATTGTCCAACATTCAATCATTTTTTTGTAATTAACTATGCAAAAACAGCTTTAGAGTTTGTAAATGAAACAAAAGAGAACAGACCGCACACAAACTTTAATTTGATGAGATGAAAAGTGAGAATTGGTATGATGCTATTCCCATTAATAGTAACAGCAAGGGACTTTTGTCCTATTCACCTTATACTAAGTTCTCTTTTATTATATAAGAAGTAAAAGTTAGTCATGTTATCATATTTTGTTTAAGAATAAATAATCATTTTTAGGTAGGACTCAGTAATACTTTGAAAATCTTAATTGGAATTTTTTTACTATTAGGATTGGGGTTCTAAGAACTTGTCCTTTAAAGTAAGAAAGGCATTTTTTCTCTACCGTTTTTTAAGTTTTCAAATTAGGGTGACAGTTTTTTCAAAGAAAAACTCTTCAACTTAAGACTGACTCCTAATTTCATAATCTTAGGAGAGATCCCTAGTACTATCCATTGTCTTGCGCTCTTCACTAAAAAGCCAAACAATTCTAATCTGAATTTCAGCAACACAAGCTGATATTTTACCAGCCCATATCGAAATTTCAGATCTGGAAACAGCTTGGCAAAACACTCAATAGCCCTGTTTTATTAGCTACTTGACATATCTTCTATTCATTCTAAGTTATCAGAGCTCTGATTCAACAATGGAGATACATAGCGTAAGGATGAATATTCAATGACTAGGAGTAAAATGAATTTAAGTCTGACATTTCTGGAAAATTTGGACTTTGATGACCATTCATTCAGAAAACTAACCCAAAGAATTACTGGACAGCAAGCTACAAATGATGGAGAGGGTGTAGAAAAAGTGAAACAAAAAATGACGAGGCTTAAAATTAATCAACAAGAAGTTCGGTTAGGTAACCAACACCTTCCGAGGAAAAACAAAAGCGCCTGGACAAGACTTGAGACTGCACAAAGTGAAAAAATGATGAGGCTGAAAATTAATCAACAAAGTTCGGTTAGGTAACAAAAACCTTCCAATGAAAAATGAACCAATAGCACTTGAAGGGCATGTACAAGACTTGAGACTGCACAATAGAGTTTGAAATTTGCAACACTTTGATGATATTACCAAGAAAGTTCGTGTTGACTTTGCAGTAAAGATAGAAACACATCTATTTTTAGATTGGACAGCAGCAATAGAAGACTTATCAGATTGGTCCAACATTTCAAAAAAATAAAAAGTCCAATTTACACACGAAAATGGTTGAGCTAGCTAAAGTCTTGTTGTTAAGAGGATAGCACCAAATGTTGAAAAGAAAGAGATGAAACTGAAATTATTATAAAAACGTATACTTAGCTTTTTATTACCAAGATCAACTGACAATGTTAGACAAGGAATTATGACTGTTTGATGTACTTTACATGCGATAAGAAGGAATTGAATCTGAAAGCCAATTCATATTTCACAACAAAAATGGCTTAAGGGAAGAAATTCGAGAAGAGCTTATTATGCAAAGGATTTATAGCCTCGAAGATGCATATCACTTGGCTTCAAGAGGAGCAATAATTAGGATAGCAATTAACTAAGAAGTTCAGAAATCAATCAAAGTCAGGGAAGTTTGGTACAAAAGAGCTACTGCTGCGCAAAATTTTAAGCTAACACCTAATGGAGAAAGTGTACACCACATAACAACCACACAACTGCTTCAAGGAGCTAAACTGAAAGGCAAAAACATGGTTGAGACTAGAACCAGAGGAGGCAACAGTGACATGAAGTATTTTCAATGTAATGAGAAGGAACATTTATGAATATACTAATAAATAGGTTATACATGATGGAAAAAGAAGAGGAAAAATCTAATGAATATGTGAGTGACTATGGAGATAGAGAGGAATTAAATGTCTATGATGACCATGTTGGTCCTTCGAATTTTATTGTAGTTGGGCACATACTTACAACCCCCAAGTCAGAAGGAAAAGATGGCTCCGAATAATTGTTTTCTTTACTCAGGCTAGATGTAGAGACAAATAATGTAGGCTTATCATTGATGGGGAAAGTATGTTGTTGTTAGGATCTTCGGGCGAGAGAGAGTGATTTATTCTAGAGGAAGAACAGTGGGCCAAAGAGGGAGTTAGTTATCAGCTGATGTGGCAAATTAGTTAGGCATAACAGAATGTACCTAGAGACGGGGGTTTATAAAGGGGGAGAGAGAAGGGAGGAGGGCAGGCAGAAAAAAGTTAGAAAAGTTGTGACAGAAGGACATTCATACCTTCTAAGGAGCAAATCTGCTCTGGATCAGGAGAAATACTATATTTCTATACTATAGTGATATATATACATCACAGTTATATTGCATTAATATAGCAAAACTCGAGTATTCTAAGAATAGAGTTCGATCATTGGTCTGACCTGCAGGATTTACTAGAGGGGAGGATCAGCTTTTGAAGGACTTTCACAAACACTAAAATATTCAGAGTAACATACCTTGATGCCACCTAAGATGTCCGATAGAGTAGAAGTGTTGGAATCCCGCATGGCAAATCTAGAAGCTGGAGTGGAGGAAATTCAATCATCCATGCGGATGGCTATGGGGGAGATGCAGCGAGCATTGCTGCTGGAAATGAGCAAGATGATGGGCAAGAGACCAGAAGAGGGACAGGGGAGTGATACCGCGAGAAGGGGGCCAACGTTGGTGGTTGAAAGAAATACACATCTTCCTCGGCAATCAACTCCGATGGAGCATTCCTACGACACGATGGAGGAATACCGGATGTCAGTACGAAAAGTAGAGTTACCAATTTCGGAATGGATTACTAGGGCAGAAGTTTATTTTGAGGTTCACAATACCTCAGAACCGGTGAAGGTTAAACTAGCACTTTTTTGGTTCAACCTTTTGAAGGAGACGACGGAAGAGCTAGACTAGGAAAAATTTAAGAAAGCCCTGGTAGATCGTTATGGAGAAAGACGATTCGATAACCCGTTTGAGGAGTTGTCGGATCTGTGACAAACGGACACCGTTGAAGAATATATTGAAGTCTTCGAGTTCATCTCATCGCAGGTGGGTCGACTACCGGAGGAGCAACTTATGGGGTACTTCATGAATGGCTTGCAAGCTGATATTTGAAGGAGAGTACGTACGTTCGGACTGGTGAACAGGTACCAACTGATGAAGATAGCGAGGGTGGTGGAAGATGAAGTAAATGGGGAGTACGGTGGTGTCGATGGCTCGGGCTCCCGAACGCGCGTATGGACTCCACACAGAGGGTGTTAGGATTAGTATTGTCAACAAACCTAGGATATGGCAAGACGAAAAAGAGAGGGGGCTGTGGGCAATGATAATGATGTGGGCAACGCTACACAAGTTAGTTAGGAATGTGGCACATGGATGGGGAATAACAGAATGTACGAGTGGTTAGCTAAGTAGGGGGGTAGGGAGAGAGTAGGGTCATTCAGAAAGTGAGAAGAATATTGTGACAGAGAAAGAAGATATTCTTTCCCTGAGGAGCAGCCATTGCTCTGGTTAGTGAGTGATCTTCATATCCTCTTGTAATAGTAATGTTACCACTAGTTTACTATCAATAATATACTAGTCTCTAGCTTATTAAGCTAGAGGTTCCTAACACATTGCTTCTCAGATGTTGCTCATAGGGTGTCGTAGTCAAACCACTAACATTCCGGTCAATTGAGTCATAATGTGTTGTTAAATACCACTCATGACTTGCTTGAATTGACAAGCATATTAGATTTATAAACTTAGTTTTTTGTAAAATTAAATATCTAAATTCTAAATTCTTATAAAAATATTCAAAGAAATATTAAAATATAATACTCGTATTTTTATATTTTTTTTAAAGTTGTCCTTATAAATCATTTTATACCTAAACAACTAATACTAAATAATTAATTTTACCAAAAATCTTTAATAAACAACTGATGTTATCTATTAGTCAAATCAACTGATATAATCAGCTATCAACTAACCGCTGATAAATCAATGAACAGCTAATATAATCAACTGATTATCAAGCAGGCCATAACAACTACAAAATAGAATAATGAAATCTGGAAGAAGTCCGCCAAATGGTTATGAGATGACACAAACACAAAAGCTACTTGGATTTCTTAACAAGGTTAGAGGTGCAAAACTTGGCATCATCCTTGATGAAGCTCCACCAAATGAACGTCAGGGGTACGGTTGTAGCATGCCAAAGAGCATGGGCATCCAGCAATCCTTTATAGGGAGGAAAATCATAGATTTCTAAGAGCATTGCAAGACCACCCCCTACAACCACAATCCACAATTTCCACCGTGAAGGATGGCCGGTAACACCAGCCCAAGTTGCCCAAAGGAGAAGCTGAACCACCGCCATGATGACACAAACTTTCATGTTCCACCCTATACATGTTCAAGATGCAGTAAGTTTCATTGACAACGACGGAAACAAAAAAAAGTACATAGAGAAACGAGTTGTAAATATATGCTGGAAAGAACAAATACAATCTCTCTTGATGTTCCAATAGTGCAAAAATAGACTGCATTTTCAGCATCCTTGATCTGCTCAGAATCAAGCAGCCACACTTTCCACAGATACCAAAAACATTGTTTATATATTATACTTAAAAGAGCAACTAGTACAATATTACGTATGAAGATAGAAGTGGGTAACTATATTACCATAATCTAGCTTATAGAAATTGATGAACAATATATGGGTGGTTACAAAAGCGAGCAATGGAGCAGCAACCATGACCCTTGCAGCTTCATCCCGTACATTGAAACATCTCAATATAGCTAGGATTAGTGAGTACCCTAGCAACACCACCGCAGAAGAGTAATCTAACTTCTCCGTCAAGTCTATGTCTCTGTATTATAAAATTAAACAATAATAATTACACTACAAGATACATATGAATGAACTTAAGGGTCCCCTTCAACTAGGTCAATAAACTTCAATTTGTAAAAAGTATCTCACTGACTTTCCTGTGTAACAATGCCACCAATTTTTGATATTTGGAAATTTAGTGGTAACACTACCACTAACTGTCATGATGAATTAGACATATAGCCCTTGAAATATTTATAGAAAGCTGTCAAATAATAGCATTAACTCTACTTTCAGAATGTTTAGTGATTTAATTGTTACATGTTAAATTGGGTGATCTGAAAAGGAAAAGTTTGTAAATCAAATGATCCACAGTGAAATTTATCCATGTGCGGAAATATACGCACAAGTAAACAAAACACACGGTGAAAGCAAATGCATACCTGTATAAAGATCAATGATAAAGGACATGACAACTAGATTTGGTTAATCTATTTGGCATTTCAAACAGAAATGCTGAAGTTCAAGAACAATGTAAATACCTGTGGGTTGCATGATGCTTTAACCATTTCCACAAGTATAATGGCTAAAAAGTGAATTATGGAGTTCAATATATGACATTAAGTGTAAAGCTAAACAGAGCAAGTTCAATCTTTCCACTTGAAGAATGGGATTCCCAAGAGAGACCCTCAGACATTTATAATAGATATGCTCAGTGCCTCATGCATTCAGAGAATTCCAACTTATGAAAGGCAATTATACATATCATAATCTAGCATAGATTCTGATACTAAACAAGAACTTACCGACTGTGGAAAACAGAACTCCAGAGCCAGGAATTCATTGATACCAGGGCATAGATATGCCACAAAGAGGCATACTGGTAATAAGCTTTCTTGTCTTGTTTCAAAGGTAACTTATAATACAGAAGGATAAAGAAAGATAGCCAACCATGAAAATGCACGGCAAGGTTGAGTGCAGAGAAAGCTACAGAGACAGGTTCCTGAATACACCCAAAAATGAAAGTCATGCATGCATCAGAGAAAAATATGAAGCTATTTAAAGAGCTTAAAACAGGTGTAAGGCCTGTGGCTATTTTCTAGAAAATCTAACCTGGATTCTGAATACACGTTTGAATGGCCATTTTCCATGGTACTTAACTGGACCATGACCATGTTCTTGCCTTGCTTTCTCTCTATCAACCATGCAGTGGTAGCGACATTCACCTATGCAGCCTAATAATTTCCACCGTATGTAAAGAGGTTCTTGCATATACCATGAGCCTCCAGTGGAGATACCATCTGACGAGTTACAATGAGAAAAGCATAATTCTCCTACACATCCGGTCCTTTGGCATTCTCCAAAACAAGCCCTAAATTCCATAGCAATAGTTCAATAGTCAGAAATTAAGTCACCACATGCACCTCATTAAATATGCTGACGGAGAATATACATCTTATGGCTTGAAAACAAATAACACGCACAAAAGCAAATCCAAAAAAGTTGGTCTACATGCAATAAATATATAGTACATTGTCATTCTTCATTATGATCAATAATTCTTTATGTGCAAGAACATCAGTTTTGGAATCATCAGAGGCACAAGAAAGCTCTATCAACTAAAAATAAAAAATCATTTAGCTGAATGTGACTATTGTAAGACATTGGATTTAAACAAAGACAGGTTATGGCATGTTCCAACCATTCAATACTACGAGGCAGGTCTACATGTTCTCTAAATCCAAACAATAAGACAGACGTGCTCATCGTCATCTGTAATACTGCCCTATTCACTGATGCACAACAGTAACACAAAGGACTATCTCGAAAATATTCTTCATGCAGGATGGAGACATATGCACTTGGACTATCGAGCTAACTATCAAGGGCCTACCTTAGTGCCAAAAAGTTTTCTGTTTTAACAATAAATAAGTTATAAAGTAAGAAGAAAATATGATTATAATTTTGTTCTTTCATCCGTCTTTTATTTCTCAGTTTTAATTTGGAAATAAGAAAAAAAAGAGGAAGTTTGGAGTTTCTAAACAACCAAAGATTTAGTATTTCATGCAAATTAATAATAGAATTAGGGGGATAACCAGTTTGTTGTGGGATTTAACAAGGCTGTAGCATGATAGATAGTAGATTATTAAACTGCTATAGCTAAAATCTTGTTAAACACATAGTACTTGTATAAAAGAAAGGTAGACAACTGAAAGACTTATTATTAACTAGGTTATGGTCCATCTATGTATAGTAACCTAATACAAGCTAATATCAACATTCGTAATCAGATATCCAAATAATTCCACATAAGATACTTGTATAATGTTTCTTATAAGAATATAATGATACTAAATTTCTAACACATCAGATGAGCTCGCTATAAATAGTCTTACTACTAAGACCATATATACACAGTGCCAATTCATCTTCAAGCTTCTTTGAAGCTTTAATCTTACCGGAAAAAACAGGTAGCATCTCCCCTGTATCATTATCAAATAAAATTCCCCAACAAACATTGAAAGATGTTTGTGAAGCTTAAATTGAACGGTAATGAATGATGGACAAGGAGTAGAGGAGCAATATGCACAAGCAGCCAACCTGTTATAGTCATTAAACTACCAGAATCAAACTTGGCTGGTAAAGTAGAACCCTTGAAAATTTACCAACGAAGGCAACAAAAGCAGAAGGAATGATGAATAGTTTATGGCTGTCTTCAGTTTATATATTTACTATTAGTTGCTTCCATGCGCAGCAGGGTAGTTATTGTGTTTGAATTATTGTACATTTAAATATGCTATTTTTTAGGGGGATAGTTCTTGGCAGTTTTATCTGTGTAAACCTTAAAGGCAATTTAAGACAGCAATAATAGCAGGTATTTTCAAAAAAGTTCTCGAGTACTTTTATTCTTGGAGATCGTTGGGTTCTCTCTAATGAGCCCAAGTTTCATACTATAAAAATAGGTCATAAAGGAAGGAAAACTCAAAAATCTGGTGAACCACAACCAGACTTCAATCTCACTAGGCCTATAACCAGATTTAGGGGACTTGATCGTACCAAATTGGTATCGAAGCCAGAGGTTATGACAGATTGCGTTCTTTTCAACAACAATTTGAATCTTTCATCAAATTGTACAAGGAAGATCGTGCTAAAGATCGTCAGGAAAAGGAACAAGACCGTGAAGCATTAGCAACATAATAGCAAGAATTGGCTAACCATTTGGATGAATTATCAAAAGAATTGTCTACTGGGAAATTTGAGGGAAAAGTTGATGGTGAGGGAAGTGTAAATAGAGGCAGACGTGAGAGACAAGCATTTGGGGGGAAACACAAGAAGTATCCTCATTTGTTCCAAACTATTCTAAACTGGATTTCCCGAGATACGATGGATCCAATGACCCTTTGGGTTGGATTAACAGATGTGAGCATGTTACAAGCCCTGGTTTGGGATCTAGTTAAGGGTCTTAGGAACAAAGGATCAGAAGATGAGTTTCCCTTCTTTCTACCTATTTTTACAAACTTAAGAGAGAATCTGTAATCTCTTGAGTTAAGTACTCAACAACTGTTTGAAAAATTTTCTCATGTTTTCATTCATTGACTGTTGCTGTTTAAATACAGAAATAAGGAAGATAACCACCCCCCGACAATTAAGGGATTATTAACAGAAAAATGGAGGGTTGCCCTCCTAAAAATGAGCAACTAAAACAAATAACAAATGGAAAATCAACCTCCTCTAATTGAGGAAGAAAAAATCAGCTAAAACTAATTTATTCAAAAAAATCTTGACAGTAGCAGCAGCAGAAAAATCTTCAACGGTTGGAACAATTTTGGACTTGATCTTCTTGTAACTTCTCTTTCTTCTGACAACCATGAGTATATCTCTTATAACACCTTAAGAGACTTGTAACATTACTCCCTCCTTTGACATTGCGATTGTCCTCAAGCGCCAAATTTGGGAACTTTTGTTGTAGGACAGTAGCTGCCTCCTAAGAAGCATCTGCTGGTGATGAATGTTGCCAATGCACTAGCACTTCCAATTTCCCAGCTCGGATTCGACGTTTCAAGATTGCCATAGGATGAGGAACAACAGCTTCAGGTTCAATGAGGGGGAGGGAAGTCATACCTGAAGTTGGACCTTCCTTATATGCCTTTAAATTGGACACATGAAACACAGGGTGTAAACGAGATCCAGCTGGCAATTCCAATTTATATGCCATGGCCCCAATACGTTGAGTTACAGTAAAAAGACCATAAAATTTGGCTAAAAGTTTTTGATGGCGCCAATTTGCTAAAGATAACTGCCGATATGGTTGCAAACGGAGAAGTACCTTGTCACCCACCTGAAATTCAAGGGAACGATGTCGCTTATCATAAACAGCCTTCATTTTTTGTTGTGCCCTCAATAACTGTCGTTGAATAGAACCCAAAACCTCATCTCTGGTTTGGAGAGCTTGGTCTACTGCATCAATAATTGAACTACCTGGGGTATATGAAATTAAACGAGGTGGTGACCTGCCATAAACCACATCAAAAGGGGTAGTTTGTAGAGATGTATGGTACTGGTGTTGTAGCAGTATTCTGCCCATGATAACCAATCCATCCATTTGGTTGGATGCTCACTAGTGAAACATCGAAGATAAATTTCCACGTCCGATTTACCACCTTTGATTGCCCGTCTGTTTGCGGATGGTAGGCTGAACTGAATGCTAACTTAGTGCCACTCAAACGAAATAATTCAGTCCAAAATGAACTTGTAAATGTTACATCACGATCACTAACCATAGTTTTCAGCAACCCATTTAACTTAAAAATATTATCAAAAAATATCCTGGCCACACTTACAGCTGTGTATGGGTGAGAAATCGGCAAGAAATGGGCAAATTTAGAAAACCGGTCCATCACTACTAGCAAAACATTCTTACCTTTAGACATTGGCAATCCTTCAACAAAATCCAAGGAGATATCAGACTATATCTGTGTAGGAATAGGTAACGGTTGAAGGAGCCCTGCTGGTAAAAGATTCTCGATTTTGTGACGTTGACAGATATCACAAGAACGAACAAACTCCCCCACATGTGTCTTCATTCCTGCCCAATAAAAATCTCTTGTAATTCTGAACAAAGTCTTTTGGTACCCCTCATGGCCTTGATTATGAAGTGCCAAAATGATGGTCTGAATGGACGGAGAATTTTTAGGCAAATAGACTTTATTTTTGTAGAGTATCAAGCCCATTTTTGAAACTCCAAGAAATTGCAGCAGTATTGTGTTAGATAAGAGATATTTGATGCTGAATTTCTATAGAAGCCTGCTGTTTTCTTTGGATTTCATCAAAAATCTCCAATTGAGGCATTGAAATGGCCATAAGTGTTATTGAATCTTTCTCCCGTCGGGATAAAGCATCGGCCACAGTGTTTAAACACCCAGCCTTGTACTCTACTGTAAAAGAAAAACCCAATAATTTACTAAACCGTCGTTGTTGAGGTGGAGATAATTCCTTTTGTTCCAGAAGAAATTTCAGACTGTAATGGTCTATGCGGATGATAAATGTGCACCCCCACAAATAAGAATGCCAATGTTTCACCGCCTTCACCAACCCTATTAGTTCTTTCTCATAGGCTAGGAGGTTAAGGTGTCGTACCGCAATCATTCAACTAAAGTAGGCTATGGGTCTGCCATTTTGTAAGAGCATAGCCCCTATTCCTAAATCAGAGGCATCACACTCCATAATGAAAGGCTGATTGAAGTGTGGGAGAGCAAGAACTGGAGTGGAAGTCATCAGCTCTTTAAGTTTTTTAAAGGATTGAACTGCCGCATCTGTCCAATGGAAGGATTTGTGTCGCAACATCGTTGTGTGAGGAGCAGCAATAATTCCATAATTTTGAACAAATTTGCGGTAGTAACCGGTCAGCCCCAAAAATCCACAAAGTCCCTTCACCGTTGTTGGTTGTGGCCAATTGAGCATAGCTGAAATTTTTGATTGATCTGCCTGGACTCCAGTTGATGAGATAACGTGGCCTAAATATAACATCTGAAATTGTGCAAAGTCGCACTTGGATTTCTTTAAGAATAATTTATTAGCTAAAAGCACTTCAAAGACTATCCGGAGATGATACAAATGCTCAATCCAAGTTCTGTTGTAGATGAGAATATCGTCAAAAAATACGAGAACAACCTTTCTTAAATAAGGTTGAAATACCTCATTCATCAACGCTTGGAAAGTGGAAGGAGCATTGGTGAGGCCGAAGGGCATGACTAAAAAATTCGAAGTGACCATGGTGGGTATGAAAAGCTGTCTTTTTGATATTGTGCAAAAACATTCGAACTTGATGATAGCCCTAGCATAGATCCAATTTGGTGAAAAATTTAGACCCTCCAAGTTCTTCTAATAGTTCATCTATAACAGGTATTGGGAATTTATCCTTCACCGTTTTGGCATTTAATTCTCGATAGTCCACACAGAGATGCCAAGACCCATCTGATTTTGGCACAAGAATTACTAGAGAAGAGAAAGGTGAATGACTGGACTGAATAATTCCCTTTTGCAACATTTCAAAACACTGCCTCTCAATCTCATCTTTTTGGGCATGAGGATATCTGTAAGGACGTACCACCACTAGCTTGGTGCTTGGCTCCAAGGGAATTCTGTGGCCACAATTGCAGCTAGGAGGAAGCCCTTTCGGTTCTTCAAATATTGCTGAAAATTCTACCAGAAGATTTTGCAATTTGACATCATTTTCTGGAAATTTAAAGATAGCATTAAGACTTACTGGTTGGCTTGGGGTAGAATTTTGGATTCCTTGTAACTCTATCTTGTAGCCATGTTTGGAGAAAGCCATTCTCATGAGTGAGAAATCCCATATGATGGGACGTAAGGTGCGTAGCCAATTAACTCCCAACACAATGTCAATGCCGCATAAAGGAAGGAGAAATAGATCAGCCTTGAAGGGATGAGAACCCATTTTAAGCACTGCATTTTAGCAAATTCCTGGATTGCGCAACTGCTCACCATTTGCCACCTTAGCTCGCAACCCATCTTTCTTATCAACACATGAATTAACCTGTTTAACAATTTTGGCAGCCACAAAACTATGAGTACTACCTGAATCAATCAGAACAAGTACAGGTTTACCGCTCCACTCTCTTTGTAAACGCATGGTTTGAGAATTGTGAATGCATGTGATTGTATTCAATGAGATTTCTGGTGAGAGCTCCCCATTTGCGTTGTCTTCACTTATATCCATATCGCTTTCACTTCCATCAAGCTCAATCCAAAATAGCTTTTTGCATTGGTGTCCCCGTATAAAAGGCTCATCACAGTTAAAACAGAGATTCTTCCTTCGACGCTCTTCCATCTCTGTCGGATTCAACCTCTTTATAATTCTGGAAATTTTGGGTTCAGTACGGGCAGGTGTTTGACAAGCAGTAAACCGTGTTGGCATTTTTCTCTCATACAGTCGTGACATGCTTATAACTGTGGCTAAATCAGGAGGGTGATGGAGTTCCACTTCCACTGAAATATATTCTTTTAATCCACTAATATAAACTTGAACCTTCTAGGCTTGTGACAACTTTCCCGCTCGAGAGACTAGAATTTCAAACTATGCTTGGTAATTTGCAACCAAACAAACTACTTTAATTTGGCCAATTCCCCAGTTTGTTACTGTAGATAGGTGGGCCAAATCGAAGATTACACTGATGCTTAAGCTCCTCCCATGTTGGATTCGGGACATCATTAAGTAACTGCAAGAACCAAAGTTGAGCATTGCCCTCTAAGTGGTAAGAGGCTAAGCTAACTTTCTCCACTTCGTTGGTTTGCTGGTGTCTTAAAAAATGTTCACATGACTCAGCCATGCCAAAGGATCTTCTTGGCCATTGAATTTAGGGAAATCCAATTTGGAGAATTTTGGAAAAAATTTTGAACCTTCAGAGTTTCCCATTGTTCCCTTGTGTTTAGAAGGGCAAACATTATTGCTGGCTTCACCATTTGGTCCAGAATTTGAGTTTGAAATCTCACCAGCAATAACCTCAAGCTTTGCATTCATCTCTTCTTGTCGAACCTTGTTAGCAGATTGTTCCTCAAGGAACATATTAAGGAAACGATCTAGTTGTTGCTGAATTGATTCCCCCATAACTGCTGGCTCTAATACCAAATTGTTACAGGCCCTGGTTTGGGATCTAGTTAAGGGTGGTCTTAGGAACAAAGGATTAGAAGATGACTTTCCCTTCTTTCTACCTATTTTTATAGACTTAAGAGAGAATCTGTAATCTCTTGAGTTAAGTACTCAACAACAGGTTGGAAAATTTTCTCATGTTTTCATTCATTGATTGTTGTTGTTTAAATACAGAAATAAGGAAGATAACCACCCCCCTGACAATTAAGGGATTATTAACAATCCTAAAAATGAGCAACAAAAACAAATAACAAATGGAGGATCAGCCTCCTCTAATTGAGGAAGAAAAAATCAGTTAAAACTAATTTATTCAAAAAAATCTTGACAGCAGCAGCAGTAGAAAAATTTGTAAAAAAATCTTCATCGGTTGGAACAAGTTTGGACTTGATCTTCTTGTAACTTCTCTTTCTTTTGACGACCATGAGTATATCTATTATAACACCTTAAGAGACTTGTAACAGAGCACTTCTTTAGGCATCGAAACACACATGTGGAAGATAAAGTTGGTTTGGTGTCTTTCCATCTTGAAGGCGATGCTCAATTATGGTTCTTGAAATTGGAGAGGGACAAACTAGCCATTACGTGGGATGCTTTGAAGCAACAATGTAATCTACGTTTTGGGCCTCCTATCCGGAGTAATAAATTAGAAGAATTGGCTAAACTTAAATAGACCAGTTCAGTAGAAGATTATCAACGCTAGTTTGAACAATCGTCTGCTAGGGCCAGTTCATTGACGACAGAGCAAGAAGTTCAGATTTTCTTAAGTGGGCTGCAGGAATATATTGCTATCAAAGTGAAGTTACACCAACCACCAGATTTAACGAGTGCAATGAGCCTTTATCGGTTCTATGAAAGGCGAGGTAATCACAACAGAGGACAGTCTTTCAATGTAAAATGAACAGGTTCTGTTCAGTTGCGCTCCCCTTTTGTGAAGTGACTTAGTCAAGCTAAAATTGAAGATAGAAGGGTAAAGGTCTTTGTTTCAATTGTGATAAAAGGTTCCTACCAGGGCACGTTGCAAGAAACTTTTCTGCCTACAAGTCATAGAAGACCACCACATTCATAATGAAGACGAAAAACAAGCGGACAATGTCGAAGTAATAGAAATCTCAATTCATGCAATCACTGGAACACAATCTTCACAAACCATGCAAATTAATGAATCTTTAGAAAGGTACCCATTGAACATACTGATTGATTCAGGAATTACTCACAATTTCTTGGATGCAGCTTTGTGATAGACCCTGCACAAACACTGCACCAACAGCCAGAACACACACAAGCACACACAGAATAAAGCAAGGCAACAATGGCAGATAGTCTCTATATTGATCAACTCCTCAAAACCAGTATAGAACAATGTAAATGTGCTAGTATTCGAGGAACTAGCCCCTCCAGCCTTAGGCTCACTCTACGTAATATGACAGACAATCACAATGCATGCCCTCACTCACCCTTCCCGTACTAATTTATTCCCTGACAGCTAACTAACTTCCCATATGACAACTCTGCCACCCTTTTTGTCCTAAGATGACAGATTCTACCCCTCTCTTGCCTTGGCCTTCCTTCTATGGTAAGTGAACATGATTTTAGGACTCCTTTGGGTCGTATCACTTTTGCTAGAAAATTGAACTTGAATGGATGCGAGTGATGGTGTGAAGGGATTTGTCGTGATGTTCTTTTTACGTTGATTTGCTTCTATTATCACTTACTAGACTGGATGCAGTTATAGGGGTTAATTGGTTAAAAACACTGGGATCTATCATATGGGATTTTAAATTGATGAAGATGAGTTTTGGTAAAAGTGGGCAGCTTATTGAGTTAAAAGGCATGAGGGAGTCTAGGCCAACTTGTCCAAAAATTTTGTCAACTAATATCTTATATATTGACAGGGATTCTGATTTATAAAGATTTTTATTAGAATTTCATGAAATCTTTGAAGAACCCAAAGAGTTACCACCATCCCTTGCCTGTGATCATCGCATCTTGATAGAACTGGGGTCTTCACCAGTAGTTGTTCGGCTATACAGGTATCCTCACCTTCAAAAAGACGAAACTGAAAAGCAGTGTCAAGAGATGTTAGACAGAGGAGTGATTCGACCCAGTCAATCTCCTTTCTCTTCTCTTGTGTTGTTAGCTAAAAAGGGTGATGGTACATGGAGTTTTTGTGTAGATTATTGTGCTTTAAATACCAAGACAGTTAAGGATAAATTTTCCATTCAATCATTGAGGAGTTGCTCAAAGAATTTTATGGGGCCGAATTCCTCACAAAGCTGGATTTATGTTTCAGTTACTATCCAGTTTGGATGTTCCCTGCTAATGTGGAGAAAACATCTTTTCACACTCACCATGGGCATTTTGAGTTTCTAGTTATGCCCTTTGAGTTAACAAATGCCCCTTCCACATTTCAAGTTTTGATGAATTTTGTCTTCTAGCAGTATCTAAGGAAGTTTGTTCTCGTTTTCTTTGATAATATACTCATTTACAACAGATCTTGGGTTGAGCACATGCAACATTTACGGGTTGTTTTCTATTTTCTTCACCAACACATCCTCTTTTTAAAGAAATCTAAATGTAGTTTTGCTAAATCATCGATCGCTTATTTGGGGGCATGTTATTTCTGCCCAAGTAGTGTTAGTAGACAGGAGTAAGGTTGACGCCATGACTAAATGGCCTTTGCCCACTGCCGTCAAAGCATTACGTGGGTTTTTGGGACTTACTAGTTACTATTGAAAGTTTATGAAGAATTAGGTAATTGAAGACAACAATAATAGTAGGTATTTTCAGAAAAGTTCTTAAGTACTTTTACTCTTGGAGATCATTAGGTTCTCTTGAATGAGCCCAAGCTTTCATACTGTATAAATAGGTCATAAAGGAAGGAAAACTCAAAAATTTAGTGAACTGCAACCAAACTTCAATCTTACTAGGCCTATAACCAGATCTAAGGGGCTTGATCATACCACAACCCTAAAATCAGCTTTTGAGAACACATTAAACTATCTGCGAGTGTGCAAAGTGATAAATCAACCAATATTAAATTACATAATTTTCCCAACATATTAAAAAATGTCAAAGAAGTTAAAAAAAATAGGACTATTAAATTACATATCCAATCAAGGATTTTTTAAAAACCTAGTTACAGAAAGAAAACAATTACAATTGAAGTGTAGTCCAAAACATCAATGGACTTGGACAAAAGATGATACTCAAGCAGTACAATCTTTAAAAAATCTTTGTAAGGAATTACCAGCATTATATAACTATAATGCTAAGGACAAATTAATTGTACAAATTAACGCAAGTATTGACATATGGGCAAGATGCCTTCTGGCAAAACCTCCTAATTCAAGGAAATATCTTTTATGTAAATATATTAATGGAATTAATCCCACTGAATGGAAATATCCTATTCATGAAAAAGAAACATTTGCATATATTAAAACATTAAGAAAATTTTAGATTGATTTATTACCTGTTGAATTTGAAATTCAAAATGAGTCAAAATATCTATGTGGATTTACAAAATATAATATTAAAACAAATTATAATCAGGGACGTTTAATTAGATGGCAACTTGAATTAAGTCACTATAATTTTCATATTAATTACATAAAATCCTCCACTAACAGTCTTGCAGATATACTCACAAGAAAATAGAAGCAACTATCTTAAGCCTTAAGGATTCACTTGGAAAAAAGGAAGCAAAGTTGTTAAATCTGCAACAACAAGAATTGTTACTAAAGAAATTAACCAGCTTCGATCAACTATTTCCCTTTTAGAAAAACACAATCCTCTGTTTACACAATACCTAATATCCAACGAATCACACCACAACAAATAACACAAACACCTTTACCCCACTCTGAGAAAACCGTAAATACCAGCCCATTATCTCAAAAGAACAACAAATAACACAAACACCTTTACCCCACTCTGAGAAAACCGTAAATACCAGCCCATTATCTCAAAAGAAAGAAGATCACAAAGAAAACAAAGTCTATGTCATTTTCAATGGACCCATGGCTGGTATTTATGACGAATGGCACAAAGCAGCCATTCATGTTACCAATAAACCCTCTATTATTCATCGCAGCTATCCAACTAGAGCAGAAGCCGAAAAAGCATTGACTGAATTCAGAGAGCCAACACTATCTTTGAAACCACAGTACAAAACTATGCTTAAAAAACAACCATCAATTTCAAAAATGAAACCTTTGGGAAAACCAATAAATCTGGACAAAATCAATGCAGTCCCTACCCATGCATTAAAAGAAGAAATGAAGAAAATTACTTCAGAAATTTTTTTCAAGCCTTAAAGGAATGGATTGAAGAACACAAACTCTTCCAATATTATCCACAAAATAAAGGAAGATATTGTCCTAAAGTAATTATTTTTCCTAGATCTGATCCTCTTACAGCCTATCTCTTTTTTCAAAGTGATCTGGTAGATACAATATACCTCACCAATTTAAACACCCTCACTGAATTTCCAACTGGATTAGCAATCGAGAATTATAAAGAACAGTTTGCTAAAGACCACGAAATATTTATCAAAGTATTCAGCACTTATCTAATTTTTGAGCAAGCCAAAAGTTTGAAGGAGACAAAGGTTCAATTATCTAGACTTGCTTACGTACAAATCGGTATAAGCAATGACATGCATCCACCTATAGACACACCTCCAAAATATGAATTCAATCGGGATTTGGTCAATCAATTTAATCTACACTGTATCGAAGGAGTTTACCAGCAGTACTTGAAGATTAACTCCGAATCACTAATCAAGATCAATTATCGTGGACTAAACATCATCATGACCTCAGCTTACAAATCAGCCATCTCGCCAGATGCTTTACAACTCATTAAACAAACCGAAGCATCATTTTCTACATTATTCAATGGTCTTTCTGAACAATGGAAACAAGCAATGTGTCAGCAATTACAATATTATCCTCAACATCAGTGTCAACAATGCCCATCTACATCTCAGCCAGAACAACCAAAAGACAACAACTCATCGGATGATTTAATTATTAAAGAATAATGTAGGCTCCTTTCGGCCACAATTATGCAAACCAACTATTGGCTACTGAAAGTAGATTCGTGTGCTTTCAACTTTTGCTTTTTCTTTAATTTACTTTTCTTGTACTTTTTTACTTTTTAGTTTTGGACGGATGTCTTCGTCTTTGCTTAAATAATGGAAGACCCAACAGGTGTGAGAAAATAAAATAAGCTTTCATACCTCTCTCTCTCTATATTCTCATTCTTACGCCTACACATTGGCCATTAAGAGAAAAAGAGAAACCCAGGTATGTTTTCTTAGATTATTATGAAATATTAGTTATTTCAGACATATTAATGACTTATGAAAAACTTGTTAATGTTTAGTTAATAGATTTTTTATAATTTGTAGTTCTTGGTTATATTCATTATAAAAACTTAGTTGTTTCAAGACGTTCTTTAATAGGTTTTAATCCATTATTATTAATGAAAAATTGTAAATAAATATATCTTCCTTCATAATGATCTCTTTCTGCTTTGTACTGAGATACTAAACTTTCAAAATATAGAATTTCATTATCCAAATTCTTAAAGGTAATACAGCAGTTTATCATAAATGAATTTGATAATGAATGTGAAAACTATTATAAAGTTGTTTTAATTCACCTTTTTTCTTGTTTTATAATGAATATAACCAAGAACTACAAAATATAAAAAATCTATTAACTGAACATCAACAAGTTTTTCATAATAGTCATTAATATGTCTGAAATAACTAATATTTCATATTCTAATTCTTTACGAAGATATATTTATTTACAATTCTTCATTAATAATAATAGATTAAAAAACAATTCTTTAATAGATATGGCTTTTTTTACAACCAAAATACAGTTTTTAAGAAGCTCAAATTTAAAGCTTCTAAAAAAAAGCCTCTCAAATGATTTTTTCGAGTAGATTTTTCAGATCAATTAATGAGCCTATTTTTTAATTCCTTTCACCCTTATGTTTTACACTTAATTCTCACAATACCCACAAACTCATCTTCACATTTATCTTGCCAACCCATCTTCTCTAATCTCTTGCGCAGTTGTTTTACTTATAATTCCCACAATACCCACAAACCCATCTTTATTTATGTTTCATATGGTTTAAAATTATATAATAATTAATTTATTGTGCTTTGCATATTGTTTAATATACTTTAAATAATATTTATATGCATAAATAATTTTTATTACAAAACAAAATATAGTTAAAATTAAAAGTGCATTTTATTTTTATGTTATCAAACAGTTTATTATATGAAACTCTTTTAAAAAAGCTCTTTTTTAAATGACAGCCAAACAGTCAATTGGCTTCTTAGAAAAGCTCTTATAAGAAAAGCTCTTCTGACAAAAGCTTTACTGATATAAGCCCATCCAAATAGGCACTCAGTTGACTACTCACCAGTTAGAGTCCTTGCTACTAAAGCCCCTAAGCGTGCACCTGGGAGGTTTTATTTAAAAATAGAAAATAGAGTGTGAGTTAAACGAGCTTAGTAAGCCCTCCAGTCGATATCTAAATTAGCTGGAAAGTTCCTGTGAAGCTAAGCCCATTGCCCTTGTTATGGAAAAACTTCAACTCAATAATAAGAAATGTAAACATTAGAGTTTTGTTTTTTAGTTTATTAAAAATTTTGGCAACACAATGGTTGTATTTTGACATCAAAAAAATTTCAAAGTCTTTGTAAAAGTTCAAAACATTTCTATTATCACATCATTTTCTCAACTAAAAATTGCGGACTTCAAATCCACTCACATGTAACCTCAAATAATTACATCAATAAACTTTGAAAAGCTAAAACAAAATCATGCATTTCATTAAAAAACCTTTATACACAACTATTCTTTACACAAATTTACATTCTAAAACATGTTCAAAGATATGCAATAGTTCTCAAAAATATGTACAAGGAAAAAATGCCTATACAGTAGCACGTGATGAAGTTGACTACTCACGAGGTGGAGTCCTTACTACTGAAGCCCCTGAGCAAATCATTTGTAATCATTGACATCTCCTTAAAAGAAATTAATTTCATCAAGTATAAGACCATACCAATATAAAGCATGTAAGCTTTTTGAAACCAAATTTCTGAATTTTACTTTGAAGCAAATAGTGGCGACATTATTTATTGTCATGAACTTCTTATACGATATAGCCCACCATAAAGTTCTTTGCACTATGGTACCGTTAGGTATAAGGTCGCGAAGCTAGTTTTGCATCGTTTACCTATGACTGGTTAACCATTAATTACATAGCTGATTCTGCATTGCTTACCTGTGTTAGGTTAATCACTATAGACTGGTAGTTATGAACCTAGTTCTACATTGCTTACCTATAACAATTTTGGCTAACACTTTATATACTTCATACGTGTAGAGGGCGACTCACTGGACTGGACTATTGACAGACATAATACCACACACAGTTAGTAACTAATGCCCCTCGGACACTACCATGCATGTTTGGAATACACTGACTGATATAATATCATGTAATGAGCTTAACGGGTGCCATTTGATAAAAATAAAATATTTTTTCTTAGTAGTTTAACTTGTGGCATAAAGCTTAAACCATTTTGTAAAGTAATTTATACAGTTTCGAAATAAAAGACAAATGGGAGATGTTTGGAGCCTGTCACGATCATGACACTACCTTTAGCCTATGTACGTTCAAACTTTTGAACTTCTTTCAATCTCATAATCAAACAATTGAATGCATAATTTTAAATCACATGCCATCAATTCTTTTGCAAAGAAGTTATTCAAACGAGACAAGTAACATACACCCGCTGTTTTGTAAATTTATCACCAAGCACACTCATGCATTATGTGCCTTTCCTTTACCTACACAAAGTACATTTGGCTTAGGCATTTATTTCCAATTCAGAAATAAGGAATTAACACTATATATTATGTTTAATCAATCGTGACTCTTGTGTCACGTTCGTGACCCCTGACTATAAGTCATACCTCACTTTGTTCTACAGTTTTAACATAGCAAATGAGGTCTTCTAGATATTTGTTCCCCTATGTCTCTAGTTTTTATATCATTAAAAATCATGCCATTTCAACTTCTAAATTATGAAACACGTACCAAACATCACAAGGGGCTTCAATAAAGGGGCAGTATCAGGTTACCATTTTCAATCTCAAATTTCAATATCATTCAGCTAGAATTAGGTCATGATCTCTTATATAGGATTTTATTACTATGTCTTAGGTTTGATTTCAAATTAGAATAACCCAATTTGGAGGTCTATAGGCTAAGTTATGGCTAAAACATTGGGACTGCTCAAGTAAACCGAGAATCCAAAGACATAATTTCACTAATCATAGTTAGGAAAACTTACCATTTTTTTAAATGTTTTGGAAAATTGTAAGCTTTCTTCAAATCGTGCTCCAAACCATGAAAAATCTGTTGCACCTTTCTTCCTCTCATGCTTGGCCAAAACCCACCTTGGCTCTCTCCTTTTCCCCTTTTGTTTTTCACTCATGGGTAACTCACTTTCACTCTCACAGTTATGACAAAAAGAATTAAGAAATTTTCTTAACTTTACTTCTTTAACACATGACATATGTCATCTCCCATCATGAGTCATGAATCCACTATTCAATATGTAAAAAGATCAATTTGCCCCTGATCACTATACGAAAAGACCAAATTGTTCCTTAATGAATTTAATTCATCGATTAACCAATTACATTCAAAAAATATTCTGTAATGAACTTATCACAAAATTGACCATAAAATACTCTAATTAGGGTTGATATTTATTGACTGGATGCTTTTTAAAAAAATCGAACGAGATTAAAATCATCAATATCTATTATTTTTCTAAAAGAGCATTTTAAGTCCTAAACTTCCTAAATTCCTGAAATCCATCCAATCAGAATTATTTTTGATCTATTTCAGTACCATCAGACTCTAATACTTATTCTGAATATTTTCAATTATTTTCAGGGTCAGGTCCCCAAAAACCATTATTCACGTGGAAAAATACTATTCATCGAACATAAAAATTTACCTTCATCGAAAGGAAAGGTTTGGGGTTTTATAGCTTTATCTCCTAAGGATTTTAGTGGGACATAGTCAGTAATACCCCAAAGATAAACCCCTTCAATTGAAAAAAAGTGTTTCATTCTAGTCTTCTAATATAGCTAATTGTATCCATTAATAAGTGGAGTCCACATATGCTTTTACTAGGCTAAAAAGTGAATCAAATTATGCTATAGTAATCTTTGATTAAAATTTGTTGGAAATTTATATGCAATGCTTAAGACTTACTCTAATACCAATTTTTGGTTACAGAAGAAACATGAGGGATGAATTAAATAAATAAATAAATAAATAAATAAATAAATAAATAAATAAATAATTCAACCCTCATGTTTATATATATATATATATATATATATATATATAGCTTATTTGAAAATTAATGAACAAATTTTCTATTATAATTATAATTATATGAATTTCATATTGAAAATCTTGAAACAATCATAATAAAAAAATAGAGTATAGAAAAGAGACATAAAACTAATCTATAGTGTTTTGACTAAACAACATTTTGCCTCTGTTCACTTTCTAAGCTCCACTGAGGAATTAACTATCTTTTTCCTTTCAATGGGTGAAGAGGAACACTTATAATCATCTTATTTTTTTCATAGATGAAAAGAAACCTTTGAAAAGTCTTGTTTAAGGTTAGAGAAACTCTCATAATGTGTACATCAAGCAATTATAATAGTTGCATAACTATATATAACTTAAGACCCCTATTTTTTATTTACATCATTTAATTAGGGCTTAATTTATGTTGTACAATCTTACGCACTCTCTAGCCCCTCTCAGGACTCTAAGCAACTTTCGAGTATGTCAAATGTTCTTTCCATAACTTAATTTTATTCTTTTTATACCCTAAACTAACTTAATGTTTGTTCAATATACTAGCTGGCTACTTTCTACTAGTCTATTTATGCTCGACTAGCCAATCACATAACCTAATGTATTGCACCTATTTTGTAATCTTTTGGTCTTAAGTTAGGCTAGCTAAACAAACCCTTAGGCTAGCTGAATCCTTATAAAAATCAACTTTTGAAAAATTTAAGTCACTAATTTTCAATACTATAAAATTTTCAAAAGCATTTAAACACCCTATTTGATAAAATCTTAATTCAATACTTTATTTTAAGATCAATATGATTTCATAAAATTTTAAACAAAATTTCTCTTGATTATGAAATTTATGCATTATGCCCTATGGAAATTCCTATCTTATATTAATGCCTTTCTCAAGACTACTAATAACTAATCCTTGGCTTATTGACTAAAACCAACTCTTTCTAGTCAAAACACCTAAGATTGCTTTATTCAATTTGTAAATTTCACTATTAGGTTTGATCATAAGATAGAAGATTTATATCAACCTATCTCTAGGTTTATATGCAACTCCTTTTAATTATGGTGGATCTATTCATAAAAATTTCTCAATCTCATCATATAAAATCAAACATTATGCAATTTAATTGATTAATTCATTAACATTCAATTATGTGTTTCTGTTCTTGAATTAATATCTTAGACATATTAATTCAAGAACATAAACACATAATTGAATGTTAATGAATCAATCAATTAAATTGCATTTAATAAAAGATAAAATCACACTCTCCATCCCTACTTAGGGTTCATCACACCTAGGAACAAAACAAACTTATTTCCTAAACATAAAAAAATGAAAAAAAAAGCATCAAAATTTTAAAAGAAATATAAAAAAGAAAAGAATCCATCATATATATCCCCTTTTCTCTAATGAAATCCTCTTGAAACTTTGGTGAAAGGTTGCTCTCTATTAAATCTCTTGAGTAATCATTATGCTTTCCTAATACTTTGTTCAGAATTGCATCCCAACTCTAAATCTGGTCTCTAAATCTGACTCTAATCCTTGAGTAAAAGGCATTATGTTATACACGGTCATGCAAGTGATTGTGTATCTCAAAAACACCTTAAAATCATGACTTTACATGTTTATAAGAGCTTACGCAGGCATGGGAAATGATGGTGTATCTTACTTACATGGATAACTCCAATTCTTCTATTTTATGCCCTAATTTCACCTTAATTCTTCTCCTTTCGATCCATGAAGGAAATTTGGACCTGAAAGCTTACTTAAAAGAAATAAGTACCAAAAATATGGTAAAACTCTCAAATAACAAGCAAAACACGCTAAACATAGGCATAAAAAATAGTCTATTAATCGTTCATCAAGTATGTCCTCTAAAAATAATTCTTTGCCTCTTTTGATTCTTATGACTTTAAAAAACTTGAGCTTCTTTAATTGCCCATCATAATTTTCAAAGTATAGTCTTTTATACTTTGAAAATTATGATTTATGCACTAGATAATGTCATCCACATGGTTGTTTCTATGTGACGGAGACCGTATCCACTCTAGTAACTTACAAGATCCATAGACATGGTCATATCCACCATCAAAATAACGTCATTCAACTAGTACACAGTTATAAGGACTTAAACAGCCCCTCCATACAGTCCTTTTCAATACCAACACAGGCATGTGCTTCACTAACAACGGGTATATCCTTCGAAAAAAACTTCAAATCTTTAATTTTATGCCTGATTTCCACTCCTTTTGACCCATAAAAGCAATTAAGATATATTCTTTTAATGTTAGAATCAACTCAAATAAAACAACTAAGGCAACCAATAATCAAAATCTTATATAGAGGCATTTTTTGATTTTTAAACGTAACTAAAAGCATATAATAAAAATTAATTATTCCGTATAATTTAAGATGGATTAAAATTGAATGCCTTACTAGTATTATGGTTTGGTAAGGATATTGGGGTCTTAAGGTTAAATATAAGGTTCAATTAAAAAAATGGTATAGCTCAAAGGATTTGACTACAAAATTAAGAATAAGTGGCTTTTCAAAGTTGAGGGGTGAAAACAAAGAAGACATTAATTATATTCAAATCTCATGAATCCAAATGAATTTTTATCGATTTAAGAGCAAGCTTTAAATATAATCCATTAGAGGATCATCACATATAAGAAAGAAATAGAATGGCATATAATTTGTTGTCATTATGGCTTATCACACAAGTTCATAATGAAACCTACCTCAATTCATGATTTACCTTATTCCTAGTTGCCAAACTTTACCTAAGTTCTTAAAATCAATTAGTTTAATCAATACATATGGTTGCGTATGCATTAGGATGTCCAAATTTAAATTTAAGTATGTCATTCAATCTATTTCAGAATACTATGACTAATTTTATGGTTGAAAGACAAACACTCAAATATAACTAAAGCATGCAAATCATTCATACAATAGATAAATCTCCATAACCACAAATTCACTCCCCTAAAATTTATCACAACCTTGTCCTCAAGTTTTTAACACAAATAACCACAGCTAAACAAATAAGCCACAAGATGAACATAAAATAAAAATAAAAGAGAAAGGCTAAAGAAAGATTCTCTAAGACTGAAATGAAATAGGACATGGAGTGTGTGGATATAGTGGCTAGAAGTTTAAGTTATTTGCAAATAGCAAGTTAGTTCTTGTTCATTCTATTCATCTTTTGATCCAAATGCTCATCTTATGTTTTATTTGAAATTAAAACAAAAGTAGAAACTAACATAAAATCCAAATATGAATTAAATTAAAATGAAAGGAAGATAAACTTAGGGTGCCTCCTAAAAGTGCTTCTTTAGCATCTTACTAGTTGGATAAAACTAAGATTGGAGCTCACTCAGTATACACTAGACTAGCTAGCTTAATTTTCTTTACAGTTTCCACATTGTAAGTTCTTATAATACCGTTTTAACCAATGACTATTGACTTTAAACATTTTAAAAGTGTTTAAACTTTTGACTTTCCACAACCCTGCGAGAGAACAAATTAGTAACAATAAATGAACCAAGCCATTTAGATCACAAATTTCCTAGAAATAATTCAAGCTTCAAATCATAAAGGAGAACCTTCTACCCTACTAACAATTGCTTCATTAAAATTATTTTATTATAGAAGACTTTAGTTTTCTCATTTCATAAAAATCATTACAAATCCCTTTTAGCTCTTGAATTTACAATTTTCAAGTATTACCAGCCTCAGTTGGGTCTATGTTACATTGCTTAATAGCCTAATAAGCTTTATGTTTGAATTCTATAGGTAAATGACAAGGTTTACTAAAAATTAACATATATGGAGACATAACAACTGAAGTCTTATAAGCTTTTCAATATACTCATAATGCATCTTCCAAGCGTAAACTCCAGTCCTTCCAAGTCAAATTTACCACCTTCTCTAAAATTGGTTTAATTTTTCTATTGGAAACCTCATCTTTTCCGCTTGTTTGTGGATGGTAAGCAGTTGAAATGTGATATGTTACTCTATATGTCTTCATCAATACCTCAACAACTCAATTGTAGAAATGGGTTCCACTGTCACTAATAATAGCTTGAGGTACTCTAAACTAGACATAAATGTTAGTCTTGACGAAATCCACTGCAACTTTGAACTATTAGTATGAGTAGCCTTAACTTCTATCCACTTTGATGCATAATCTAACAACAATAATAATGTTAGTCTTACCAAAAGGAAACACAAAATCTATTCCTTATATATCTAAAATCTAACATACCAAAAATGTTTATGAGTGGAATTTGATATCTTGGTTCCAAGCTAACTATCTTTGGCAACAATCACAAGACTTACAAAACATATATCCATTAGATAATAACTTACAAGAACTTTGCAGGCTCCTCTTCGGACCAAACTAGAATTGTTGGCAACAAAAAGTTGAGAAATGCAAGTCAAACGCTAAAATTGTTATGCCTAATAAGACTATTTGAATTGCTTTGACCTTATACTTCATGTAATAACTGGTGTCTGCATGAGAAGGAAAATAAGCTATTGACATTTCCTTGTAATCCCAAAAAAATGAAAAATATAATACAATTGAAGCTTTTTAACCAACTTTAAAACACAAAGTATCATAAATATTACATTACTTCTCTGGGGTACATTATGCTATAACTGGCCTATTCACCTTAAGCAAATATTTTTATCAACCCATTGAGAATAATACTTGCTTTAATGTTAATGCCCACATATTATATACTATACCCACAAAACCTATTAGGGACCAAATATTAAGCCAAATACCAAGTCATAATTTCTCATTTCAAAGCATTTCTCACATCATTGACCTTTTTAAAGCAGAGTTGGCCTTAATTGATCATGAAAATTTTCAATATCATTGAACCATTGACATGTTGATCAACCATCAGTATCCTTTTATTTTTCCTTAACTACAAGTCACATACATGTACATGAACAATAAAATCCTCAAGCACACAAGTAATCACATGTCCTCTCTGATCAGTATTTCGGACAAATGCATGAATGGGAGTTCCAATAGTTACTCTTGCAAACGATGCAACATAAATAAGTCGCTGATAGGAAAATGAATTAAGAATTTACCTTCAGCACAACCTACAACAAAGGTAACGACACTTAATGGTCAAGTAAACAAAACACTGATCTTCAGTGACACCGGAATATATTTTAGAGGTGTCAGTCTCTTTCTTATGGTGGCAATTCAGCTCTGAACTGGCCTCCCACAAATTTTAACTATTATTTCTTTTGAAGAATGTATGCATGAGCAAGGTCAAAGACTAACTTTTATCAATGATGTCATAAAAGAGAACATCTCGTTATAAAAATATAAAAACTAGAAGTAGTAATAGTTCATTAATAATATTAACATTAAAATATATACTGTTAAAATAATTTAGTATTAGTCAATGTTATTTTAGAATTATATGATTAAAAAATTGCAATTATTAATTATTAAAATGTACTTGAATAACTAATAACTAGATGACTTCTTTAAGCATTTAGGTAAATGAGGATAAAAGTGGCCACCTCCAATGTTCTCAATTTAAATTGCACAGTAGGTTGGTTTTTTAGATATTACTAGTTTTGAACCCTGTGCTTTGCACAGGTTGTTACAAAGCAAATAATGAATTTTAACTACAAAATTGAAAGGCAAACACAAGTACAAAATTAACAAATTGTATGTCATAAAATAAGATTAAGATAAAATAGGAATCTGACAAACAAAATGAGTCCAAAAATATGAGAGCCATATTTATACAAGTACAAAAGATAGATAGTTTACTATTCAAGTACAAAATACTTGCAGGCTCCAAAATAGATAGATAGTTAACCAAACAAAAAGTAGCTGACAAATTGGTCATTCTTCAACATTTGATAGTTAAGTTAACTTTTCTCTTTTGATTTTGGTGGTGAACTTGGTTGAAGACATTTGTGGTGATATTAAATCACATAAAGGCATATCATTCTCAGAAGTTTCTGATATTGGTCTCTTCAATTTGAAAATCTGAGGTGTCATTTGAGCTGAAGAAATAACGTCTATTTCAGTGTGACAAATTGCAGCTCTATCATCCTATAATTAAATAAACTCAATAAGTGGAAGACACAATACATTAATATATTGACAAAATAGATGTACATACTTTATGATCAATACACCCATCAAGAATGTTTTCTGAAAAGTAGCTGAGTGATTCAATTTGATTTGAATCCTGCAGAATGAAAAGTA
>JAOSBP010000008.1:18554484-18568258 GCA_027563825.1 Erythroxylum mucronatum
AGAGGGGATGGGAGAGAGGAGAGAAGGCATTCAGAAAGTAAGAGAATATTGTGACAGTGAAAGAAAACATTCTTTCCGAGTAGCAGCCATTGCTCTGGTTAGTGAGTGATCATCGGTTTACTTGTAATAGCCGTGTGTATCACTGATTTTCTATCAATAGTATTTGGATCTCTAGACATTCAAGCTAGAGTATCTAACAAGGAACCACTCCTCGAGTCTAAGAATCACTCTTAAAAGCATCAGATCTTCTCGTTCAAAACTCAAATTTGTAGACAAAATACAAATTGTTATTCTTGTTGGGCTAAGTATACACATATTTATATAAAAGTTATTAGAATCATTACTCTAGTAGAAAATGGATAATAGAATAAGATATTTAACTCACCACTACTTATCTAATAAGGAATCCTAACATAATCTAAATTTCAGCTATTATTTTTTTATCAACTCAATTCTCAATCCTCATTCCACCAAATTAAGTCTTCTGATTGATTCATTTTTCCTTTTTTATTTCTTCTATAGGCTTTAAACTCTTTTGCATCAATTCTCTGTGGCTTGTCTGAAAGCGTTCTCAATATAGAATGTGATAAATATTGATCATAAAAATCTGAATTTAACTTCAAAATTCTTATTCTAAAATTCGAAGTACTATCAAACGCTGGTCTTCCTTTCCACTTGACAAGAAATTGTTGATATCCTACATATTTTATGGATACAATTTGTTCATCAAGAACATCTTTTATCTCCTCTTTAAGACAGGGAATGGTTAGAATTCTCACAGCTATAGTAGGAGATTGCGTATCATCATATCAATGATAAATAATTAAGTCTACAACATTAAATATAAAACTATTTCCCATGTCACTTGGTAATTCCAAAATATAAGCATTAACACTTATCTTCTTGATTATCTTATAAAGTCCAACACTCTGAGAATGAAATTTCTTATATTTCTCTTTTGGAAAATGCTTTGGATGAATCATAACCATCACCATATTCCCTTCAATGAATTCCACCAACTGATGATGTTGATCAACATGTTCTTTATAAGACAAGTTTCTAGTTGTTATCTTTTGTCGTACCTCATCAAAGACGTCCCTCATGTGTCGTGCAAAACCTTCAGTTTCAACACTAACTCCTTTTGTTTGTGGTAAAGGATGGTTATCAATACGCTGCCTTGGTTGAATTCCCGAGACTATCTCAAAAGGGCTCTTACTAGTAGACCTATTTATATAACTATTGTATTCATATTCTACCATAGGAAGAATTTGCTCCCAATTTTTCACATTATCTCCAACCAAACATCTTTACAAGTCTCCCAAGCTTCTATTCACCACCTCTATTTGCCCACTAGTTTGGGGATGGAAAGAACTTGAAAATTGAAACTTAATATTCGATGTTTTTCATAAAGTTTTCCAAAAATAATTCATAAACTTCACGTCACGATTAGAGACGACGGTTAAAGATACAACTTCTCCAAAAATCGCAAGTCTTGATCATTATATTCATTGATGGTTTCATTACAATATCACATAGCTTCTCTACCACATAAGCATTAGGAACATACAAATGCACTAACTTGCCGTATTGCTAAATTTTGACTTTGCAAGTGCACTCATATCTTCTCATTTATTCCTATGTTGAGTTAATTTCGTCTCTTCATTAAAATATACTTCTCCTTCATCACCCACTGCAACATAATTTTCATCAACAACAAGAATATCAAGTTTTAAACCAACAAGCTCTAGAACCCCAAGTAGTTGTTGGTTAATCTCTTCAACTCCATTTTATGTTATTTTAGCTTGTTGTCCTATTCTTTCAGCCTGTTGCAATGTTGTTTCAACTTCTTGTTTAAGTGTTTGAAATAGTTGTTCAATTGTTTCAACTTTAGGGTTTGCCAAAGAATCCACTTCATTATGTTTTTCTTCATCTTCAATGCATTGATCATCTCCTACTATCAAACTCTCCATGTCATGATCATCTTCCATTACCAACCTCTCCATATCATCAAGCATTTGAGCACCTTCCACATGTAGGCTTGAAGATTCAAATTGGTCTACTAAATTTGAGAAATCAAAATAAATACATGATTCTTCAACAAAGATTTTCATGTACGTTTCATGTTGTTGATCAATATCAATCCCTTCATCTTGCTTACAACCACCTTATCCTTGTTTATCGTTAACTATTGATTATTGGTTCGCATAATCTGTCAAAGTTTTGACTTTTAGGGAATGTATGTCCAAGCTATCTAAACTCTCTAAAAATTGTTGAACATGCTTCTGTAGGGGAGATGCTACATGTATGTTAGTTTTTGAAGCACCTTGTGAACGAGGATCAATGATGCCCACTTTTTTTTGCAATATTAAGGAGTATTTCATCTCACTCTAGGTCGTTGAATATTCTTCTATACGCCCTTCCACTACATGTCACCATTGTTAACCAAAGCTCTGATACCAAATTGACATAGGACATATAGAAGTACTAACCAGTAGCTAAAATTCACAAAATTAGGAAATATAGTTGATATCAGGTTGCTGAAATATCAAGTTTCATGTTTGGATTTCAGCTATGAATGCTGGTTAGATTTGGTATAGTAGGGTTTTCAGGGTTTGATTACTATAAGTTTAATTTCAGGGTTTAATATGGCTGGAATTTAAGTTTAAAATGAATGGAATTTAGGTTAGGTCTGTTGAATTTTAGTAAGGAACACAATCAATGGAGGGTAAGAAACTAAAAATCACTCATAGGGTCTAAAAATCACTCTTAAAAGAAAGCATTACCTTCTAGTTGAAAACACAAATTTGTAGAAAAAATTCAAATTGTTATTCTTGAAGGGTTGAGTATACACATTTATAAAAAAGTTATTCGAACCCTTATTCTAGTAAAAAAGTGTTCCTAATAAATGTAAATCTTATTCTAATAAAAATTCTATAAATTTAAGTCCTAAACAACTAGGATAACATATCTAAAATAGAAATAACATATTTAACCCACTACCACTTCTTATCTAATAAGGAATTCTAACTTAATTTCAGTCATTATCTTTGTTATTAACTCAATTCACAATTCTCATCCCACCAAATTAAGGCTTATGGTTAACTAAATTTTCCTTCATTATTTCTTCTATAGGCTTTAAGTTGCATCAATTCTATCATGCAATTTTCTAAAGTCGTGAGTGCAACATCCAATTAATAAAAGTTTCTTGTTAAAAAATTATCCACTAAAGTAAATGACAATTAAAATTTTAACTCTTATCAGAGTACTGGAAATCCAATAATTTTGCAAGTCATCAATTTTATGTTACCAATCCTTTTAACAACTCTAATACTATCTTCACCACAAAAGATTTTGTTCTACATCGAGTCTTATATAGGTATGCAACTTTATTTAATTCTTAACAAGTTTATTAAAAGACCTTTTTTTATCAATCATAAAAGACATGCATAAATTCTAATATAGGAAAAGAAAAATAAAAACATGAATCATAACTTATGTTACATATTGCCTCCCTTAAAAGAACCATTTGATGAATCACCAAAATAAGAGTGAATATGTTGAGATAAAGTACAACAAGCCTTGTAAAATTTGCACGATTCTTCCTAGTTTCAAGTGTCTTTGAGGTGGAACTAAGCCCAATTTTATCATGGCATCAAAACAAATTAAAAGAAATCTGATATCAAAGAAAGAATATGTGCAAATATAATTACTTGCTAATGATGATTAAAATATGATTGTGGAGGTAGGTTGGCTATACAAAATTGAATTTGTGAAACAAAAAGGCCAGAGTGAAATGTACTTGCATACGGCAAGTAGATTATGAGTCCATAAGTGGCTGGTATCACAATACGCTTAAGTTAAATATACTTGCAAGTAGAATACAAGTACGCAGGTGAAGACAAGACTTCCAAGTGTAAACCTCGATTTTTGGAATGTTATTCAAATGACTACGTAGTAAAGGAGAGCAAGGATATTTGACATACTAAAAGATGTAAATAAATCCCAAATTAAAAATTGATAAAGCATAAAAGTGGTTTTCTACATAAAAATGATCAACAACTTGATGCCTTTTGGATTGAACAAGGTATCCCTCCTAACATATCAACACACTTGAGTCCCAATTCACTTTCTCCCCAATAAAGGGTGTAGACCCCTCAAGAGTTGAAGTTTGTCATGGTATCATGTTATGTATGTTATATCATATTCCATATCATCAAGAGAAGAAATAGAACTCTAAAATCACGAGAAAGAAAAAAGTTAAATTAAAGTTTCACAAGTTCAAGTTGGCACTTATGTCTAGAAATGAAGGAATAAAGTCTAGTTTTGAAGATGAAAACTTCATCCTAAAATGAAAGAAACAAAAGTTAAATTCTAAAATGAAATTTGACTTTGATACCATGTGAAATCAACATTAATATCATGTGAAGGTAGAGGTAAAGAAGAAAAAAAGGAGGAAAGAGGAAAGAATGAACAAGGTTTTACATGATTCAACAAAAAACCTACTTCTATAAATTCAAAATCCATGAGGGTACTAGAATGTATTATTCATTAAACTTAACCCATTCACTTAATAGTATAAGACAATATTCCTTAACAGTGTGATGCAAATAATTTCAAATGAAACCTAGATAATCTACCATAAGATGTACATAATACTTTAATAATAACAAATACAAATTCTAATTTTCCAAAAAGCTGCTATGACGATCCATTTTGATGCATTCATTTGAAAACATCCCTTCTTCACAAAGTTAATGTTAAGCACCATATAGGATTTCTTTGAGTTGCTAACAAAAAAATGAGTGACTCGTTAAGTGGTTTAAAGAGAAAGTTTAACATCTTGAGATGATATATTTTAAAATGCCACTTTACCACATTTTTTCTTGCAATATAGGATTTTCTTAAGTTCCTAACACAAAACATGCATCATTCATAGAGTTGGGTAGAAAGACATTTACCATCTCCCGGTACATATGGAGTCTAGTTCTACTAATATTGAGATGCCCAAAAAATGTTGATTTCTTTTGCGGGAAATAAGGAGTTCCAAAGCTTCCAACTAGAGGCCTACAAATGAAGATAGATCACGTATCATTAGTGCAACCTTGAAAAACTTGCTACTAAAGAAAATAAAGATGTAAAGATCCAATCACATAAGAAGCAACTATCCAACAACAATAATAGACAAATACTCACAATCAAAAGACTTGCAAGTAAGTCAAAATTATTATATAAAAATCAACAAGGCAAGTCAATATCAAGCTTAAGATGAAATGAGTTTGCTATCAAGTGCTATTTTTTGGACTAGTTCTTGGAGCACCTTGTGATCGAGGATCAATTGAAGTCCAAATTTTCCATATTTATAGAAGTTTTTCTTCTCGCCTTTTTATTTTAAGCTTAATATTGACTTGCTTATGACAACATATCACTTTGGCCGAGATAAAACCATAACATGGTTGAAGATCACTTTTATTGGTCCTCTTTGTAAGAGATAAGTGTCTGAAGGCATACAGCAATGTCGAACATGTCAATTAACTAAAGAGAAGAAATAAAATTCTGGACTAGACACAAAATTCAATAAGTATGAATTTTGTATTAGGAGTCCATAAATCTATAAGAATTTATAATTCTATTATGTGGTGGTAGATAGGTTTTCAAAGATGAGTCATTTCATTTCATTTCATGTTTCAAGACAAATAATGATGCAAAAGAACTCCAAGTATATAAAAGAAATAAAAGAGAAAAAATTAGTTGACCACAAGCCTTAATTTGGTGGGATGAAGATTAGGAATTAAGTTAACAACAAAAATTAATTTGTTCAAATTTAGATTATGTTAGGATTCCTTATTAGATAGGAATTAGTAGAAAGTTAAGTAAGTTAAATATGTTATTTTATTTTACATATGCTATCCCAATTGTTTAGGACATAGAATTTTTATTAGAAACCCTTTCCTACTAGAATAAAAGTTCTAAAACTCGATTTATGTGTGTGTACTTAGTCCTTCAATAATAAAAAGCAATCTGGAATTTCTTTTCAAACTTGAGTTTTCAGTTAGAAGGTGTGATGCTTTCTTCTAAGAGTGATTCCTAGACCCTAGGAGTGATTACCAATACCTTCCGTTCTTTGTGTTCCTTACTAAATTCCAACAAACCTAACCAACATTCTAGCCATCTCAAACGTAAATTCCAGCACATTAAACCCTAAAATCCTAAGCCTAAATTTCCAACAATCAAACCTTAAAATTCCAGCTATACAAAATCTGAAATTTCAACATTCTTAGCCAAAATTCAACCTTGAACCTTGATATTCCAGCAACCTAATATCAGTCATATCTTCTAATTTTGTGATTTTAGCAACTAGTTAATAATTCTTCTATTTGTCTTACATCAAACAACACTGTCAACATTGTTAAAACTCTTCTTCAAAGAGGTGGTTCGTCTTCGTGGATTCCTTTAACCATTGTCTCTTATTGTAATGTGAAATTTAGGAGTTATTTTTATGAACACTAAGAGTCTAAGCTTAAATTTTCAAATTCTCACTCAATCAAGTCCAATAAGCATCTGACTGGATCTCTTCTATGAAACTACCATCCTGCTAACCTTATGAGCACCTGTGATTTTGCATCTAATGCAAACATTGTTTGACATGGATGGAAAAGAAGATGGAATCAAAGTGTTAAGAGACAACCAATATATAGTGATGTGCCAAATTTAGATGTCATAGCAATAAGGACATTAGATGTCCACACAAATCTACATAGTAGAAATCAAATGAAAGTTGCAAGGTACCTCCCATTTGATAGCATCAAGCAACCCTCATCCAATTTCATTATCACGAGTTCTGCAACTTCCCTCTTTGTAAATATGGCAAAAGCTTGACCTGCAATGATAAAAGATAATATACCACATATCAAGGATATTATTGGCTCACCAGTTAATGTATTATAGTACGAGGGATGTGTTTATCTATACCATAATGAGGGCTAGAAAATGTAGTTTGTTGAACCATCTTTGCTGCGCATTTTTCATTGAAGGCACGCCAAATAAGACCCTAATTTTTTGATATCAACAAAATCCAAAAATGAGAGATAAAGTTGTTAAAATTTACATGGCACACAATAACAACAACCAATTGCACATATATTAAAATATAAATATATATATCATGGAAAAATGAGGGAAAATACACCTCTTCTATAATGTGACTTAACATCATAGTCACTAACACACACACACACACACACACACACACACACACATATTTAGAAAAGAAAACAAAAATTATAGCTTGGAAAATTGTGGGAAAATACCCCTCTCCTATAAAGTGACTTAACATCACACACATATATGTGTGCGTGTGCATATATATATATATATATAAAGGCAAAAGTAAGGATCCAGGGTTCCATATATCACCTCAACTTCTGCTGAAGTGTAAGATCGATCCAAATTTTGAAGCAGAACAAGTGTTCCTCGCTCATGTGCATCTTTCATTCTTTCCTCCCAAGGCTAATGACAAATAAGCAAAACAACAAAGATATATGGATAAATGTATTGTAAAATAAGAGACAAATAAAGAGAAATATAAAAATTGGCATGCAACTAATTTTTAATGAAATTTATCTAATGATGTGGCCAAGATTAAAAAGCGACAAAGTTGAGAAGTACTTACAAGATCCTTAAACCATCTGCTTTTATCCTGCCACAGTATCACCACAAAATTTCAGTAGCAAATACACCTTCACAATTATTATCCCATAAAAGAAACAAAAATTAATAGGACAATAATGCACATAACAAGCTTTTTACATCTCTGGAAAGTGAAATTTAAAGATAAAAAGTTTGGCTAAACATAAAATAAAAAAAATCAATATCCCTCCCTTGAACAAATTGGCTAGAAATTGTGAAACTTATATGATATCATAAGATTCAAACATCAACATTACAATATATGAGGTTCAAATCTTTGTGAAGCCTTTATCTTCTCCAACAAAGCATAAAAAGAATCCTACGATAAAAAGGGCAAACTCCAGTGCACAAGGCTCTCTACATTTTGAAGGATCGAAGAGGGTAATCAATTATACGCGATCTTCCCTTTCTATTTTACAAAGAGACTGTTTCCATGACTTGAATCTATAACCTTCCGATTACAAAGGAGTAACCTTACTAGTTGCTCCAAAGTTTGCCCTCAAAAAGGAAAAAAAGAAATCCTACAATACATATCGTTAAATGCTATAGGGCAATTGTTCAAGGGCCATATCCACACGTATTCAAGGTTACAAACAAACTGAAACGCTCAATAACAATTCAATAACTCAGTTAGGCAAAGATTGATACTAAAAACATTCATTTGCATAACATGCTTCCAAGTCTTATTTTAAGGCTTGTTTAGTAAACTAGCAAAATCTTAAACTTATAAGCATCATTACTGAAGGGTTTAAACACAAAGCTCTATTATGTATCATTTGAAATGTTGTTCAATACTCATTTAGATAATTTTATTAACTAACATGGACAATCTTTTATTTAACTTTGTAGAGACTTATCTTAATATAATTGTCTTTTTAATCAAACTAAACGAAATATCAAGCCTCTACCCAACTTTAAATTTCTCTATGAACTAAATCTTAGAACAAAGTTTGGACTCGTTCTAAGCTCAAACACAACTTTCGTTTGAGAAAATCGCACAAAAAGGCTGACTAGAAGCTCGAGACGGAATTGAACAAAAAGAACATTCCTAAGCTTTATTTGCTCCCTTTTAATTGGACAACATTATGCTCTAATAAATTTTGACAAATATTAAAAATCTATTACCATGCTTATACTACAAGTTAAATTAGAAGGTAACTTTCCACACTTTATCCTTTTAATATCAAGAAGCCCATTGTCAATTGCTTGTCGATGCAGGAGGAGGAATTTCTTCCTTCGTCTTTTCTCTCTCTCTTTTTTTTTTTGGCTTTAGTTTCTTCCATCACTTTGAATATTAGGGATGAATAGATGGGATTTGGGAAATATCTAAAAGGAATGCACTTGATTTGATATGGTGCAATTTATCCTCTAAAGAACCTAAGAGAAATAAAAGGTAAAACAAATAGCAATAACGTACGGTAAATAAAGCTTTGCACCACAACTTACAACTTCTGGTCTTCGTGTTACTTCCATTGTCTGGGAATAGACCTTGCCATCCTCAATTAATGCTTCATATGATGGTTTAAGCAATTTGCCACTAGCAATTCTTCTAAGTTCCTCATTGGGCTTCAATATCTTCACAGGGTCTCTATCAAGCCCATATGAATCTCTTGCAAGTTTATGTTTAGACTTGGGCCCAAAATCATAGATGGTGTTAATTGTGGGCTTGACAACACCATTACTAGACTTGTCACTAATGTTTAGAGCATTGTCCTTAATCTTATCACTGACCATTTTGATAGAACCATCAAATTTTGCTTTCTTTGATGGCCTATCATCTAATTCACTAGAATCCTCATTCTTTTTTATTTTCTCATTGACAAAACTCTTAGGAAGATAACTTTCAGTGTTCAACACATCATCCTTAGTCATCAAACCAATCTTGGAGTTAAGCAAGTTTCCCTTAATATCTTTAGGAAGACTATCCTTCGGCACTTTAGGCATTAAATTGATCTTATCCCTTGAAACATCTTCCTTTTGATCTTCAATTTTAGCTGCATCACTTGATTTTACACCCTCACTCCAATTTGTAGATTCTTGTTTGTCAAATGATGCTCTTGGATCAATAGTTTCTTTATCACCAAGCTTACGCACCGTTCTCAAATCAAATGATCTTCCATGAATGTGGCTATGCTTTGTTATTTCGGTTGACACATCACATATAGAAATCTTTCCACCATATGTAGAGTTTTGTATAGATATAGGAGACGCACTTTCTTTAGCTAAGTCATTAATATGACCACCATCTATCATATTAGTTAGACCATTTCCCAATATGTTTTTCTTAGGGGGAACAACCTTTTCATCTGTAGCTATATTTTTAACACCAGCTTCTTTCTTGTCCAACTCAAATTTTGAAGCTTCACCAGGTTTCTTACTACCATATGAGTTTAGCAACAATTTAACTGCAACAATTACGAAATCAAGGAAAAGGATTAACAATTGCAATAATAAATAGTGAATTATAGAATGTGAAATAACATGTACCTTCAACACCAGCTATCTTATCATCAATCTTATCTGAAATTTCACATCTCCCAACATCAAAAGTGCGATAAAATATGAAGTCAGCATTTCGTAGTTCCTCATCTGTTGGTTGTGGATTTCTTGGGTCCTTGGATGTACATACAACATTGCACTTTCCAGCAATTGCTTCCTAATTTATTCATTAAAAAGCAGCCTACAAATGAGACATTATACAAGTTTCTCAAAGCCAATATCTCTAATGCATCACTATCAAAAATAAAGAAAGAAACACAAGGCTCATATATTGATTGTGAAACCAAGCTAATCAGCAATAAAACTTAAAATTCTTCAAGGTGTAAAAGAACAAAAAATAAACAAAATGAAAAAGTTCTTGCTTTCAAGGGTAAAGATAACACTTTATGTAATGAACATGTTGTGATTCACCGATTCTCACCATGACCACAGGCCCAACTTCATCTCTAACTCCTTAAATGTATAACGTAATAAAAAAAGTTAATTTGTACATAGGATGATGAGTTGGTGTATCTTAATCCTAATTTAGAGGTCATATGTACATTAATTTCTCACACATAAAACAATGAAACCAAAAAAGCAAACTCTATAAAGGTATATACATGGACATCACACAATGCAAAAAACTTTAAAGTGTCAGATAGCCAAGGAACTTTACATTGATAAAAAAACCAATCTTGTGGATGAGCAATCCTTAAAGGTTCAATTAGCAATTAAGGATGATAACAACAAAACAAATGTATGCGATCAAAATATTCAATTTCAATGCAGTATTGAAGGTGATGAAATTATTTGAAAACCGAAAAGGCTAAAAAAAACACTTTACAATGTTGTGAATGCATTGTGAGCATCTTCAAAAACTAACTCAACTTTGACAAATCAATGTATTTATACCAAATAAGCTTTCTATAAAAAACTTAGTTTAGTTCATTCCAAAAACTTCTTAAGAAATCTTGTAACTAACCGGATGATATGAGAGCATCATAATGAAGGGACAATTATGTGGATTGCATTATAAAGGGCCCAACATATAGAATTATGCCCTCACCATTTGCTTTTTGCGGTTTTTAAATAAAGTTGCAAGCCCTCACAACAATTCAGCAAATAGATGTTTAAGAGACATATATGCAATTAGTATATAATAATTAAAACAAACCATCAGCGCAATTAAGATGCGGTGGACATATCACACCTAAATGTACCAAACTAACCTAATTGTTGAAAGCAATAGATCAATGTTGTCCCACAGAAGAAAGTTATTCTACTAAAATATATTATGGTACAACAAATTACCAAAGAATTAACATTTGCAAGGCCTTCACCTTCACCCGATGCAAGAAACAATTCATTCTCAAGAGTCTGCTTAGATCCAAGATAACTTGAAATCTCATGAGGGCGAAAAAACCACAGAACCTTTATTCTCTTTGTTTGATCAGGATTCTCCCATATTTTCACAAGTTTACCAACGTAAGGCTCAGCCAACTTTTCATCATATAGATAGACAGAGTCAAACAGGCTATACTCATCACCATCATAAGTAAAAGTTTCATAAAATTGTACATTTTTCCTTTTTCCACCAACTCCTCTCTTTGTACCCCATTTGAACTCAATCTCTTCTTCTGCCATACTATAACGGTAAGACTCTTCTAATTACTACATTCCAAAACACATCCACAAGGATAAACCTGAAATGCAAACAGAAAAGAATAACAACATAATCATTCACTAAATAAGCCAAGAATGTTAACCCAACAAAATTTATCAAGAGGGAAATGCCAAAATGTAAATTCTAGTAAGTAATTAATCATAATTACATTCCCCATCCACAAAGTATTTATTTATGGGATATACGCATAATACGAACAGTTTGCCACAAGCACATAAAATATTTCTTTGGGTAACTCTTGTCAAAATCTAACACTGCTAATCCTTGTATAGATGGCAATGCTCAACATTCTACAGAGGAGATCAGAAACTAAGATTCATAGCAGTTTGGGATATGTAAACTACCGAATCTGCAAGTGAGGTGGCAGTGAAGAAAACACTTGGCTCGGGATAATTCAACAAAACTGTAATACAAACAAAACCTAATTGGCTATCGTAAGAACTATAATCCAGGACTTCAAACAAGAAAAGAAATAGTAAAACGATCTTTCTCAAAAAATTAACTGAAAAAACAAAAACCTAATTCCGAGAGTAACTTATTGTGACCATCCTCAACCAGACAAAATAAACGCCGAGTGACCCATAGGAGAAAGGAGACGAAATAAGCCAGAAACAACAACAAGAACTCCAACATGCAATCATTCACAGACGTTTCACTGACAAAGAAAATACTATAGAAAGAAAAGCAAATACAAAAATCACACACAGTTATTCAGAACTTCGCATGACATAATCCATAAAAATAATATATATATTGAAGTGACTTTAGAAAAATTAAAACCGTAAGCACCTACTTTCCCCTGAAACAACTTTCCTAGGAAACAAACGTCGCGCTCACCCAAGCCCAGGATGGCACAACACAAATGCTGGTGCAGGAGAGCCAAGAGAAACAGTCAATGGAGCTGAAATAGAGAGAAAGGAGAGGAGACTGGGCGGGAAAGAGGAAATATAAGTTTGGCTTCTTTCACAGCAAAAACCCTAGCTATATCATTCATGCCAAAGAATCTCGAAGCAAAATTAAAATGGCCGGTTGTTACCAGGAAGAAAAAACAAGTTCAAATTTATATTTGTTGTCTAGAAAAAATTACACAATTAGATCCCGTCGGAGGAGGTAGCCCGTCAGTATCCGTAATCCTCAGTGACGGGGGCATAATTTATGGCCCATCGTTGGGGATCTCCTTTAGACAACGTAAACTCGCTGTCTAATATTTAATCTAAAATTTAAATATAACAGAATTTTAACTTCTCGTTCTTTCAATTATTTCTAATTTAATTTTTTTAAAATATTAGTTTGTACGCTCTACGAGAGTTGGATAAAAAGATGCCAAAGGTTCGAACCATAGTGTCCACTGCCTATTACTGCAGCCCAAACTCAACGCTAAATCGCGCTTGATTTATGTAGTATGAACTCGAACCAGATTGAGTGTAACTTACGCTCTTTTTTTAAATTAAGGATTAGCCAGGGGACTAATCCCTGTGAGAGGGTTACAGCAGACCCAAGAGTTTACTGCATTTTTAATGGTGGGGGATTGAATCTCCACTTATCTGGTTAAGCGAAGAAGGCATGTACCACCTACGTCAACCCATTGAATTAGTGTAACTTACACATTTTGATTCCGAACTTAAGTGGATTTTAGACAGCTCAAAACTTACTTAAATCCTAAGGCCCTATTTGATTGAATGTTAATTAATAGAACGGAACGAAATGGTTTATAATGAAAAGCTGTTTGGGAGGAATAAAATGATTCATAATGTAATGTAGTGAAATGTTGTTTGTAAGATGGATGAAATTGAATGTAATGTCTAATAAATGACTATTATATCCTTTATATTAAAATGGTTGTTGTAGGAGGTTTATTATTTTATTATTAATTATATAAAAATATTAGTATTAATTATTTAATAAATTTTATTTTATGAGATT
>JAOSBP010000008.1:18570409-18583023 GCA_027563825.1 Erythroxylum mucronatum
TAATCTGCCTGATTGATCGTTCGAATGAGATTATATGGTCATGGAAAACGTTAAGTAATTATATTTATATACTTTTGTTTAATATTTATATTTATATTTTAAAAATAATAACTTTTATAATATTATTTTAATTATAGTACAAGTTCTAATATGTTATGTCATTCTTCCACTCTTCCATAATTCTAAAACTATTAATAATTAAAAATTTTAATACTAATTTATTTTAATTAAATATAAATAAACAAATTATTAAAAAAAATATAGTATTTGCATGAAACAATATTTTGTTGGTGATAGGCTTTAATATTTGCAATCCTTATCTAATTGTATATAACTTCCGTAATTATTTGTATTAACATAGTTAATTATGTACCTTTAAGCTCGTGAAATAAACAAGAATATTAGTTTTTTAATTGAAAAATGGAAATTAGTTTATATTAACGATACTTTAGATTTGAACCTTTGTCGTAAATTAACAATCAACAAAATAATTAATTAATAAAATATAATAAAATAAAATATATAGTTTTATGTTGATTTATGTTAATGATTTATTGGTGTTGTTATTATTATTATTATTATTATTATTATTATATGTTCTATATTTTTTATTAGAGCTATAAACACAATTTTTGTAAAATTAAATATCTAAAATCTAATTTCTTATGTAATTTTAAGTAATGCTCTTATAAGTCATTTTACACATAAACAACTAATACTAAACATGTGATTTTACCAAACATTTTTAATAAATAACTAATGTTATCCGTTGATAAAATCAGCTGATATAATTCGCTATTAATTAATTATTGATAAAATTAACTAACATCCAATGCAATCTGTCGTTTGCCAAACAGAATCAACATCTAAACACCAATTAATCATGAAATGCAAGCTTTTTCTTTATGCTACATATTTTTTAGAATATCATTTTGACTTGACCATTTAATCATTTTGCATTCCTAAACGTTTGAGCTTACTAAGATCAGTGATGCTAGAATCTTTTTCTTCAGCCGCAAATATTTCATTTTCATAATTCAATTTCTTGTTAATTTGTCCTTATATTTAACGTGGTAAGGATCTAGATCAATGTTACCATATTAGATACCAGTTTAGATTCTGGTACGATACTGTACCGATACCAATCAATATTGAGTACTATTTTGAATAATTTTTTAAAATTTATAAGATAGTCCTTAAGTTTTTTTTAAAATTGCAAAATAATCCTTTAATATTGTACTGTTAATTTAAACCAACCTTGTTTAAAAGAAATAATAGAAATTTAAAATAACAATTTATTTATTTTTCTTAATATTATTTTCACATATTTCATATATAAATAATAACCACAATTAATATGAAAAAAATTATTTTAACATAATAGAAATATAAAATTAAGAAAAATACAAAGTATTTAAAATATTACAATTTTATCATATAATAAATAATAATTACATCAAAATATCAAATAAAAAATAATTATTATCATTAATAAAATATAATTTCTATCTTCATATTTAATTTTCAATAATAAAAAATATATTTTTATCTTAATATGTAATTTTTATTAATAATAAAATATTGTTATATTTATATTAACAATTTAAAAAAGAAATACAAAAATTTGAGGCCTATTAATTTTCATTTTAATATATTTTTAATTATTCTTTGTAGAAAAAATATAAATACTATTTACTATATGAATTTAAATGTTATATTAATAATAAAAAAAAGATGATGATGGTGAAGAAGAGAGAGAGTGAGAGTGTGAGAGAAAAAATAAAGAGAGGAAGAAGAAGGTAGCACAGTCGGGTTGGAGGTGAGTTTGCAAAAAATTTTGGGTTTTTAAAAATTTTTCATTTATTTTAGAAATGCTCCTGATTTTTTAAAAATATCTAGTATAGGTCGGCATTTCAAATACCGACAGTACTAGTCAGTACCAAACGAAACAGGTCTGTATTTAACCTCGGTACCAAAACATTCCATTTTGTACTATTTTTAGGCTGGGACGAGATTCGTTACATTGATCTAGATAATAAGATGTTAATTTTATATCATGTTTTTGGAATTTCTTAAATGCACACACACACATATGATATTTATTAAGATCATTAAATTTATCATTTTTTTATTCTTTCTACATCATCTGTAACAATTCTTTTACTATAAAAACTTGATGTTACTGAGCTAGTTTGTGATTCCATTTAGAAGAAAATTAAACACAATAAACACAACTACCATGATCATCATGCCAGGAAATAAAAGCTTTTATTATATCTAAGCTATTAATAATATTAAAAATTAAAGATATTTGAAACAAATCTTTATTCTCTAATTTATCATGTTTGTTATAATATTAATGACTTCTTGAAAGAGAGATGTAATTATTTCATTTATAGATTTTATTTAGAGGAAAATTAAACACAACAATCATGATCATCACGTGAGGAAGTAAAAACAACCACCATGATCATCACGCAAGGAAATAAAAACTTTTATCATATGTAAGCTGCTAATAATATCAAAAATTAAAGAGATCCGAAGCAAATCTTCATTCTCTAATTTATCATTATTTATTATGATATTATTGACTTCTTGAAAGAGAGACATAATTATCTTACTTATAAATTATGAATAATCTAATTCTGTTTGAGATAATCCATATATGATTTTGTTTTAGAAAATAAGAAGTCATGATATAATTATATGCATAACATTTTCAAAATTTTCAAATTAAAGGATCCATTACACTTTTGTACCTGTATTTTTATTTATTTTTCACCATAGCTTTGTTAGGTTTTCATCAAGTCTTTTAATGAGCATTCTAGCTCTAACCTTAAAGAAAGATAACTACACTTGACACCCCTTCATCAAAGTTTAGCACAACATTAATTCGTTTCCTACATTAAGGTGTGTACTAAAGATCAAGGAGAATAGTAAGGTTTTAAATGGAAATTGGGAATTGTATCTACAGAAAGGAAAGTTGTATTTTACAGGAGAGGAGATTACAAAGATAAGATACATAGAAAATGCTTGATGCCCACTTTACTACCTTGGGAGTCTTACTTATTTATATAAGCAGACTTAAAGTCCAAATTCTAGCTTAATAAAATTTACATCATATCAACTTTTCAAAAAAAGTAGATTTTATCTTTATTGATAGTGAATTCTCTCTTATTTGTGTGGTTAGACAGATTTCTATGCTATCTTCTTATCTTTTGGATTCAAAATCATCCTTGTATGTAGATACACCTGATGCTTCAGCTTTATCATTTCCTTTAAAAGTCTTCCAGCCATTTGTACAAGAATGACATATATTTTTTGTATGTTTTTGGAGATGACAAAACCTTTTTTGTGCTCAAGAATTGATATTATCTTTCCTCTTTCGATCATGCTTATCTTCATTTTTACAAAATTTTCATCAACCAATGGTATCTTTTTTGGCTGGAGCTATCATTAAAGAAGAAATTTTCTTTTTTTCATCATAGGTTCGAAATCCCTTCTTAAATGTTGCCTTCATAACCGAAATAATAGTCCTAATCCCAATTCCTTTTTTGTAATAGATATCAATTTTATTGTATTTAGAAAATTCTTTTTTTTAACTTAGTATCCACAATAATGGGAAAATGTTAAGGTAATGAAGCGATAGGCATCTTATTGTTCATCTTCATAAAAATCTCATAGTGTGCCAGACCAGTAAGATGACTCTTTGGAATACTATCAATCATGACATTTTTTGTATCATCATTTTGAGCGTAGTATCAGGCCTGAGAGAATATTATCAAGAGTAAACCTTCAAACTTAATTTCCTTTATCAGGGAAGAAGAGTCTGTAGATGATGAATCTTTAATTATCTTAGCCTTTTTGATTAGGCTATAAAGTTTTTTATTATGAATAATTATAATTGTTTATCTTGGCTTGCTATATATGGTAAAATGAAAGAAGTAGGTCTGCAACTTCTTTTGGCATCAAGTTGAAGTTCGTAACATCTAATAAATCTTTGATATGTGTTTAGTAAGTATTGATATCTTTGGACATCTGTCCCAATAAGTCAAATATCTCTTTTTAGAGGTTGACCATCTCTAGTTAAAAAAATCTATAATAAGAATAAATTTAATAATCTCAATATCAAAGGTGTATTTTGCTAATAAAGTTTGTCATTTGATATATATTTTACATTCATGTTTAGAGGATAAATTATTTTGAATAAAAGTCTTAACTTGAGTACTGTCAGTTTTTAACAAAAAAAATTTAGGCAATAAAAAATAATAAAATTTGGACAACTTTTTACTACCGCCAATAATTCCTTTTCATTTATATGATATCTTTGTTGAGTGTCTATAAAGGTTCCTAAAGTTGTTGAGCAAGTTTTATATCTAATAATAAAATTCTCAATATCCGCAAGTATACAGATCATATCTTATAGTATAAGAGGTTATCGTTCCCACAAGGATTGTACAATAGCTAACAATTTGAACCTAACTTTGTCTAAGGTAATATGAAATTGATTTGAATTACAATTAAATAAAAGAAATTAAAACAACTAAATAAACAAAACAATTATTCAAATAACAAGTGAGCTGCCAAGTAAAATTAGGGCCTGATCAAGATTGAATACTTAGGAAATATTCTTTCCCTATTTTGATTCCTTTAATCTTTTTGATTCAATTTATGTCTTTGATCCTAGATTTTCTAACGTTTTGATTACTCTCTCTTAAGATCTAATCAATTAACCCTAATTGAACTCGAAATTTTCAGATTTGTAATCTCTCGATTCACTAAACTATTCCTAACTTATTCAATTAGATTTGAAGCAATTTATTAGATAATCAATTTTACAACTAAGATCTCTCTTCAATTGATTGTTAATTTGATAATTGAGGGTCTATTAAATTGCCAACACTCGTTGTACAAGCTATCACTTACGACTTTGACTCAATCTCTCGATTTGTTGTCAATTTTATGTATAAATAATTACCACAAACATGTAAGATGTATTGAAATCAACAATAATTAAAAGTCACAAAACAATTCTAGAATAATTCCTAATTTGAATTTAGAAATCCATAGACATGATTAACATCACAGAATTCATATTACATATCAAGGATAATGAAAGAAATAAAGGAAAAGAAGAAAAACTCTATTGAAGCCTTGATTTATAATGCTGAAATTTCCTGAAGCTTTTCTTGATCTCTCCAATTTGATCTCTTTGATTAATAGTTGTTGCATTTTTTATTGTATTTCATGTTCTTAGATAGTGCTTTAGGGTTTTAGGGTCGTGTCAAAGGTTTTCCACTTTGTTCAGTTCCAAAAATCACCCTGAATATTAAAAACATAAAAACTCATGCTTGGAAAGGTCCTGTCACGATTGTGATGCTCCTATTATTTTCCTCTCTATCACGATCGTGCCTTAAGTCATGGCACCATCAGGCTTCCTCCATCTTTTTTGTTCTTTAATTTCTTGACTTCCAACACTCACAAACATATCAAAAACCTCATGAAATATAAAATTAAGTTTAAATTCATGCTCTAAACCACAAAAACACTTAGCATATAATCAAACATTCATAATAACACAATTTGAAGCCTACACACATGATAATCATCTAAGAAAAAAAAATTAAAAGTACACTAAAACACGTAGGAATAATACTATGATCTATAACTATCAACATCCTTACATTTAGACTTTTGCTTGTCCTCAAGCTAAAATAAAAACACAAACACAAAAAAACATCAATAACTCATAATCACACATTCATGCACATTCAATAATGACACAATGACATCAAATCTTATGGAATCAGTTTAACTGCAAACATTAATCATTAAAATTATTGCAACGTACTAAATTCTTCCTTTCATGTTTTAGTACTTTGAATTAAATATACATATCAATCAAAATATTAAAAACCTATTCATACTCCTATGACACTCGTAAACATGCATATATAATTAGTGATCAATAAAAAAGGCAACTATCACTAAGTATCCTTTCATGAATTTTTTTTGCTATTTTTAAAGATCAGTAGGTTTTATTTATTAAACACCATTTTTAATTTTTTTTAACATTAACCTAGTTTTTTGATGTAAAGGCAAACACTTTGTCATAAATGCCCTTCGATTACTCAACTAGGTCACGTTTTTTATTTAGCTTAGCTGTAATGTCATTTTAGCCTTTTGACGCGAAGACAAACATTTTATCATGAATGCCTTGGTTAATTAGATATATCACATTCTTAACTGGCTACTAGCTCTATTCTTAACCCAACTTTTTTCAAAAATGACCAGCGGAATATGAATTTATTTAATACATTTTTATCACAATTTCTTAGCCCACCTCATTTCTTTTTGGTCAATCATTCTCATGAAAGGTTACTAATAATGCTAACTAATTCAATTGACTTATAATTATAAATTTATAGAACAAATTTCCTAAAGTAAAGAATAGGTGTTATATCCTAATTAACATACATATTCATCCAAAGATACTTAAAACATAAAATTCATAAGTTAATATACCGTTACAAATTAAATGACCATGTTCAAATCTAAACTAATTCCATCAAATTCTTGACATTGACACATTCAAACAATTCACACATATGCAACACGATGTTCATACAATGTCATACTAATCAAAATCTAACACAGTATGATATGCAAAATTAACACACATATGACATGCCAATGTATAAACCTCCATACTTAGACAACACATTGTCCTCAATGTGAGAAACCAAACATCACATATACAAATAAATAAAAATGAACAAAAAGTAAAGATTAGAGCAAGAAACCACTTATGGAGATTGAGGTGGTGACGGTGTGGGTGAAGGAATTTGAACACGTTGAGCAACGAAGTACTTTAGAATCTTCTTTATATCACATTGTTGTTTTCATTGTTCTCGTGCCATCTCCTTCATGTGCGCCTCCATGGAGTTCATATGCTCTACCATGAGCTTGTTGTTTTTGGATACTAATTGAAGAGCTTCTCCCAGCCTTCCTCTTCATCATCCTCCATTTCTTCACTTGACGAGCTCTCAGTTTGATGCTCCCCTAGTTTAGAACTAGAGCTAGCTTGTCTTGTCTTGTGTTTCATATGAGTTTTGGAACCAATATCTTAAAGAGCTCTATTATGGACCTCTAAGATCTTAGCTCGCCTTAAATGAGTATGATTAAGGAACTCAGGAAAAGCAATAGTTAGCCTTTCAACAGATTCACCATGATAAGCATCAAGCATGGTGATAAGATACAAAGATAATTGCTTTCCTTTTTAAGAGAATTAACTATTTAATTTAAAATATGGGTTGAAGTACAAACTTGTACATTATTATCAATGCAACAAAGTATGAATAAGTCTTTAATAGAACATTTGTTACTTTCAAATTTATCAAACACGGTATGACACATAAATTTAGGTAGGAACAGATGCTCAGGACTAAGAATGACATTATTATGGGCATCTCTAACAACAAAGTTATCCAACCCCATTAATTGCTTCCAATATTGCTTAGCACGAAAGTTATCATGTTTTTTAGTTATGTTCGATGTAGGAAATCCACCAATTTCTTCCATAATGTCATAATTCAAATTATATGGGTAGCCCCTCAATCAAAACCAAAAGTCATCCAAATTCCATGGCTTAAATTATGGAGTAGTATAAATTTGGAGGGTTCATTCCTTATACACAACATAATCAACATTAATCAATTTTTCCCAACGAATTTTCATACTCAAAATCTCAATCTTATCTTTCAACCTTAGATTTTCTAAGATTTCAAAATTCAAAGTATCTAGGTGCACTAACAATTCTAAACCGAAGGGTTTGGAATCATATACCTTCTTCTTTCAAATAAATTGAAAAAGACACTCCAAAATATGTAGCCCTATCATATGCACACTTCCCCAACACTTGAGCCTTTGCCTTCAGTTATGAGTCTTTAGCTATTTGTTTTATTCTTGGTGCCATGATTGAGTGTATACTTGCAAAATCGACCAAAAACACACAAAAATACACCAAAAATACCCCAAAATGTGAAGAGAAAATTTCAAGGAAATCTTATAAGAACCAATCTAAATATGTGATATTTGTGTGGAAATTACTAGATTTATATAGGATGAATGTCTATCTAGGCGAAAGATGCAAGAAAGAAGAGAAAACCATAAGTGAGATAAAGATATATGAGAGAGTTTAAGAGTGTCTGCTAGGTTTTTGAGAGATAAAGTAGGTATAAAAGAAGAGAAAAGATGAATATGAAGGGTTATGGTTGAGAAAGGAGGGGTAAATGGGGTTTAAGGGTGTTGGGCATGAGTTAGGTTGGGTTTGCCCTTGAGGCATGATCGTGACTCATGTGAGATCGTGCCGCACAGGCAGACCCAACCCAACTTGTGCCTAGCAAGCATCATGACAGAGGCTGAACATGCCATATACGATTGTGCTCCCTTAAGGTATGATCGTAACAAGGCTATAATGCTCCTACCTTGTCCCGTTTCTTCATTTTTCCTCATGTAACTCCCAAGATGGGTTCCCTAACTTATAATAACTTCAAAAACATGGATATTATCAATCCAAAGCACTCCAAAAATATGAAAATTAGAACCTTAATGATAAAATTGAAGAGAAAGCCTAACTACATAAATTTGCTAAGTTAGGTCTTTAACTTGATCTTACATCATTTAAAAACTTTTTAATGAGTTAAAAGGAAAGAAATCACTTCTGTTACTTGTGTAAATACTCCTCCAAGATACAATTTACATCCTTTTCCATTCACCTTAAAGGTTTCCTTATTTTGATTTTCCAATTCTAAAGCTTCGTGTGCAAATATGTAGGTCACTTGAAAAGACCACTCTATCTTGATTTGAGCTTTCGAGAAAACAACTTCAATCTTGAGTTGTAAAGTAAGGCTACATCTACCACTTTGAACTCCTTCTTTTTAATATGAGAATCATGTTATTTCTTTACTTTTTACTTATAGAGTTTGGCATTCTCATATGCATTCAGGAAAAACTCATAAAGTTTGTCCAATTGTATAAGCCTTCGCTCACCTACTCGTTTCCAATAAAAATTTAAGGCTTTTATTAGCCATTGTACTATATGTTCTAATCCCATGGGCAGGTGACAAGCCTTCCATAAATAAGCCTAAATGTTGAAGTATTGATCAGAGTTCTGAAGGCAGTTCGATAGGTCCATAAGGCATCATCCAACTTCAATACTCAATTGTTCCTTTGTTGAACTATATATATATATATATGTCAACAATTCATGCTCAAAATTTATCACCTTAAGTTGATAACTTCTTCGAGTACGCCTAATTTCAATTTAACATCATCCATACACAATTCAAATTTCATTAACATCAAAAGAAACAATTTTACAAATCTTTAATGGCATCTTAAGCCACAATGCATCATCGGTATCAAAATCCAAAATACAAAAGATACCAAACCCAATAATTCTCAAAATGCATCTAAAGCCTTGTTTTTACAAAATCTAACTTAAATTACAAAAAACATTACAAAAGTGGAATGATGTCTCGACTCTTGGTTACTCGATCTCATTCTCTTCACCTAAAGATGGGACGAAAAGTGGGTGAGCTTGAAAGCTTGTGGGTAATAGTTTATAACGGAAAAATAAGCAAAACCTTTTAAAACATTCCCTTGTCATAGAAAATTCTCATTGAGTTCATAAAACACATGGTTCTTAAGTTTTCAACCAAATTCACAATAAGACAAATCATGTATGCATGAATCTTGTCCACATATCATGAGCACATAAGCACATCAAAATGGTTTGGGTAGGTCTATAAACAGAACGTACTAACACATTTCCCATAAGGGTCTTGTGTAGCCGTGAACAGAACGTACTATCGCAATCCCACATAATGGTCTTGTGTAGCCGTAAACTTAGGGGAGTCCATCAAGGAGCTCCATACCACTAGTGGGCAGGCTAGAGAAGCCTTTAGTCAAAGTGCACTTGACTTAACTTAGGGGACCACTACAAACTCACATAATCATGCATTTCACATCTTGTAAACTTGTTACCCAAAATGGCACATTTTTGAAACTTCTTTTTTCATGAATATGAGATATTTCGAAAATCATTTCAGAAAACATTGGTTTCATAAACATGTTATCTTTTCAAAAAAAATCATTTTCAAAGTCTTTTCATAAAACATCAACACAATTCATATATCAAACATATAGCAATTTATCAATTCATTCAAGAATCAATAAATGCAACATTTATGATACAATTGAAATCAGTAAACTTCCTTGATTCAAAGAAAACATTAGTGGCTCATTTACTCTATTATAAACATGTACCCACCTTGAATTCCTTGCTTAATACTTGCTCAAAAATGCCTCTCCTCTTGCTCCTCTTATCTTTCTTGATTCCCTTTTCATAGGCAAAAATCCCAACTTCAATAGGGTTGCAAAATTGAAAACCCAAAAAGCATATTCAATAAAATTGATCCTAGAATACCTAAACTCATGCATTTCCTAAGCTTTATGAACCAAAACCCCTTCCAAAATCCAAAGGATTAAAATTGAACGTATCTTGAATCTTCACCAAATGAAAAGTTGTTTGGCCCAAATGAAAGCTCTTGTCTTCCTCTAGCTTTTTCTCTTCTTGAACTACCTTAAAATCTCTCTTGAATGCTAAGAAAAATCAAAACCTAGCTTACTTTATCTTCTTTTCTCTCTTCTCCATCGAAAATCTCTTCTCTTCTCTTTGTTTTCATATTTCTCTTCTTTCTCTCCCTCAAATCACGTTTTTCCCCTCTTAAAAGAAATCTTAACACCTTAATTCCATTAACCCATGCAATAAATCCTACTAACTTTGACATAATTAAATAACTCCAAACTAATTAATCTACCAAAACCTCAAAAATTATTTAAATCATGCTTAATTCAACAAGACAAAAATTCGGGGGCTAACATAACCCATTACAATTTTGGGGATAAAAACATAGAAGAATAACACTTAGAAATGATAGATAAGCAAAAAAATTATTAGAGTAACTGCTATGAGATATAATTTAGAGTATCAAGAGGAATTTAGAAAAAAAAACTTCTTGAACTAAAAAATCTAAAGAAAACTAGGCCTAGTAAATCTGTTCACTCTTTCCTAGCTTTTATGATTTGAAGCCATGTAGACCTAATTAGAAATAAAGCTAGAATGGTAATATATTATGAAAAATTAAATGATAATATAGTATTTTATGGATATTTCTTACCCTACAAAGAAACATTAATAAACTTAACAAGAGGAAAACAAAGGTTCTCTAAATTTGTTTGTAAGAGTGGATTTTGGCCGATAAAAATGAATAAAGATAGTTTTCCATATACTACTTTCTTTACTCCATAAGGTCATCACGAGTGGTTAGTGATGCCTTTAGGTTTAAAAAATTCGTTACAAATATTTCAAAGAAAAATGGATAATATCTTTATCATAATTTCATACATATTTATGTAGAAATTATTTTAATAGCTAGTAATAATATTGCTCAATATATTATACATCTCAATAAATTAGCAAATTTATATGAACAACATAGTTTAGCTCTCTGAGAAAATAGCTAAGATATTTTAAATTGAAATAGAATTCCTTACATGGAGATAGATAGCAGGGGTGTTAAATTTCAGCCTTATATCCTTGAAAAAATCTCAAATTTCCTTATAAGTTAATAGATAAAACACAAGTCTAAAGTTTTTTTAGGAGTATAAATGATGCTTAAGATAGTATTCAAAATCTAGTTGAGATAAGAAAACCTTTTCAAATGCTTTTAAAGAAAAATCAAAGTTTTGAATTTTCTGTCAATTTGATTGAATAGGTGAAGAAAACTAAGATTTTGTTTGCTATATTGTGAAAACTTTTTTTTACCATTTGATGATAATGGTTTAATTCTTGAAACTGAAGCTTCTGAACATATATGGAGTAAAGTATTGAAAAATTTAGATTGTGATAATTCTAATATCAAGATGAATGAATCTCTTTGCAGGTATATATCGAGAACCTTTACATATACTTAATAAAGATATCATATAGGTGACAAAGGAATTATTGGTGGTAGTAAAAGCTATCAAAACTTTTAATATTTTTTACTGCCTAAATTATTTTTATTAAGAACTGATAATACTCAAGTCAAACTTTTATTCAAAATAATTTACCTTCTAAACCTGAATATAAAAGATATATCAAAGAATAAAATTTATTAGCATAATATACCTTTGATATTGAGAATATTAAATTTAATAACAATGCTCTTGCAGATTTTTTAACTAGAGATGGTGATCGCGGCTCGTCGTTCGATCCTAAAATCGATCCTTGAAAATCGGTCAAAAATAATAAATACCAAGGATTGCAGTATAGGTTGTAATCTCGGGTCGTCTCACTTAATCGAAACCTAACGAAATGGACCTAAGCTAGCCTATATGTCATAAAGTACAAGCAAAATTAGCAAGGAAAAAGGGGGGCTTGATTTTGAAAACATTAATGAACTAAAATGCATTGTAAAAAGTATTTTTGGTTTTTTGGAATAGAAAATGAAAAGATTAAAACAAGTGATAAAATCCTCTTGAAAATGAGCTTTGGCTATCATAGTTCA
>JAOSBP010000008.1:18606663-18621709 GCA_027563825.1 Erythroxylum mucronatum
ATGGTGATCATGGATTAAATGGTGAGCAGGAAAGAGTAGGCGATAACAACGGAAACAATAGACGTAGGACGATTAGGAAAGCCACAACATTAGATGTTAATTATGATCCCTTCACTGCGGCTTGCCCTAACTTCGATGTGAACTTCGAAGTCAAAGGGTTGCTGATAAACTCCCTCCCTAAATTTCACGGTTTAGCAGGAGAGGATCCTTACATGCACCTACAAGCATTGTCCATGATCTGTCAGAGTATGAAACCGCTAGGAGCACATTTGGATCAAGTTCTTTAGAAGGTTTTTCACTTATCGCTGGAAGGTAAGGCCTGAGAGTGGTACATGAGCCTCCCGAGGCATGTGGCTAATGCTTACCACAGTTGGGCAAATTTGCGAAAAGCTTTTCTGAAAAAGTACTTTCTCGCCTCAAGGACGTCATCAATGAGGGATATTGATTATATTTATATACCCATATTTATTGTGTTTTTCTTTTTATTTAATAGTTTTATAGTATTTTTGGTACTTGTATAAATGATAATGGCCTTCTTGGACCAAAAAGAGAAGAATTCAAATGAAATCATGGCATGGAACGAAGATTTGAAGCAACTTAGACCTACACTACCATGTACAGTGATTGTGCAAGTCTTTGTAAATATGTGGAGATTTGAAGAATATTGTTTCTGGTGATTTTGGAGATACATGGTCACCTACACAACTTATATATCTTAAAAATCTTAGTTTTTACTATAAAAGGATGTTAACGGAGGCAAAATAGAGAGGAAGCGAGTTTTAAAGAGTTTTCAATCATAAGAAACATAGAGGAGCAATAATTCTGAGAAGAGGATGAGAAAATCATGAAGAATAGATCATAAGATATGATGGAGAGCTTCTTTCAATCCAAATTTCAAGAAGATTCATTAGAGAACAAAAAACGAGATTTAGAATTATAATTTATATTTTTTTTGTTTTTCTGAATATTTACCTTTGGTATTTTGCCCTATGGATAGGAACTAAACTTGTTTAGTACCTAGGTGCGTTGAACCCTAAGTTGTGATAACAATATGGTTAGATATTTTATTTAATGCAATTTTATTTATTGATTTATTGAGATTCAGTTATACATTATATTCTTGTTATAATATACCTGGAATATTAGTTCATGATTTGATTTCATATGATTGAGAATGGCAAATCCTTTTATGTGAATAAATCTACCATAATTGGAAGGAGTTGTATGCAATCCTAAAGATAGGTTGACATAAATCCTTTAGATTAGGATCAAACATTATAGTGGAATTTACAAATCAATAATGCAATCTAAAGGTTTTAACTAGAAAGATTTATTTTAATTAACTAATAGATTAGTTGTTAATAGTGATCTTGAGAAAGATATTAACGTAAGATAGATAAATGGTTAATAGTCTTTAGTTGATAATAATCTTTAGTTTAATTTTTAATGAAATGCCTAATCTGATTAGAAGGTTAGATAATAAGAAAAAGGTAATTACTAATACTTAAAATCCTCATAAGATCGACCCGTACTTACCTGTGCTAGCTACAGCTACAACTACACCATGCACTTATGCTATAAAATTGATAAGTTCTTATAAGCATAGAAAAAATCAATCATATACCATTAAGCATTAACTAAGGGATCTAATTTCTTAAGAATAAGAGTATAGTTTAAATTTTTTTTATTCTTGTAACATACCTTGCTTTATGGAAATTAAATCAACCATTAAGCAGCAACCAAGGTTTGATCCAATTTCTTTTTTAGGCACCTTGCTAATTATTATCAATGTGTAATAGTTTTCTCCCATCCTTAAATCAATTAATTGGGTTTTTAAAATCCTCTAAGAATTTCCTAAGGCTTATGTTCCCCTCAAGTTTTTTTTGGGATACAACAAGTTATTATAATCTCCCAATATCATATACTGCTCATTCATAACAGCTCCAAATTCCCTCAAAATTTTCCAAGTGGAATTCTTTGAAAAATAAGATTGTAAGCATATACAAAAGGTGATAAAGAAGGTGCACTATTTGATTTTTAATACTTTGTTAATCTACTTTTAGTTTGCTAGGATCATAAGCTACTAAGACTATTTATTTGTAAAGGCATGAGTGATTAGTGATGAGATTCCATTTTCCCATTAAAAAGCTTATCTTACTACATTTATTTTTCTTGATCTTATTCTCTAAAGGCCCTATAAGGAACGGATTAGTTTCTTTGATGGAGTCAAAAAATATTTTTTAAATTTATTTAGGCCGTTAAGCCCTCCTATATTCCAAGTAAGTATTGTCATTTGAAGGAGGAAGTTGTGGATTTCTTCTTCCTCGTGAAGTTCCTATGAGTGGCTTTTTGGGAACTCCCATAAGCCTCTATCTTGCTTAGAGTAGTAACCAGATCTGTACTAACATTATCCTCATTTGCCTAGTTATTAATAAGGATAACATTCAAATCTTTCCCCAAGAATCCTAAACCTTAAGACTATTAGTAGATACCTCATTTTTCTTAGAAATTTCTTGTTCTTAAAAGTTAATATATTGATTATTGATCTCAGCTTATTGAGTATGAAGGCCATTCTCAATTCTCTTACTATCAGCTGTCATTGTTTGATCATTTCTTAGACTATCAGTTTCCTAGCTAGAGGCCAAAGTCATAAGTTTCACAAATTCATGTGTTAGAACGTCCTTGTTAGCGTACATACTTGTCTCCTCTTCCTTATGCCAAGCTTCTAGTTCTAAGTTACTAGAATAACATCCTTTACAAATATATCATCCTCACTAAGTCTAAGTAATGAAATAGAATCAAGAAGTTCTTGGTCTCTATTTATAAGCACATACAATCAAAGAAAAATATGATCTATTATTAGTTAAGGTTAAAGTGAAATATCAGGCTTCTATGTCTGCAAAAAGATTGGATTGAAATTAAAGTTTCAATAGCATGATTCAAAATTCTTTTGAGCTTGGTTAGGAGAGGATAACCTAAAGAGAAACAAGTTTTCATCAATAAGAAACACCTCTTGTAAGCCATAGTGCTATCGATGGAAGAGTGCCTAAGGTTTGAGAGTTAGGAGGGACCTTTCTTTAGGAAAAAGCCTATTAAAGTGACTCATCATTTAGCTACACGTTCTTTTAGGATATCAAGGTCAAGAGCTATAAGGAGCTTTTACCCTTCAAAAAGGATATAGAGCAGCAATGTAGATTTTGAAAGGTTGAAGCTTCACCCAAAACTTGGCTCCAATTTCTCTTATTAGTGATCTAAAGGGAGAGTATGCTTCTTATGTTATGCATGAACTACTTGAGGCAGAGTAAGAGCCTGGGGGCTACTTTGGCACATTATCTTATGTAATTAAAGGGAGGAAGTTCTCAATTGTTAGATTGCTTAAGGTTGATATATTATCTTAAAAAGAAAAATCAAAGAAAAATTGACATAATGAAACAAGATAGAAGGTAGGGAGGAAAGAGAAATCATGTGAGAAAAGCAAAGGAGAGAGAAATGGAAGAAGGAATCGTTCAATCTGAAGATTAAGAGAGTCTGAAAAGGAAGAAGAGGTGGAGAAGAAATACGAGAAACTAGGTCACACCGAAAGAAGTGTAATAGTGAAAAAGGAAAAACATATTGAAGAATAAAAAAGGATAGAAGGCCAAAGGAAACAACCTTGAAAACCATGAAATAGACTGAGAATGACTTCAAAGAATGAATGAAGTCAAACAAGAAAGAAGAACCAATGTAAGCAAGTAAGAAGAACAAGGGAAGCAAGGGAGAGCAACACCATGCGGTCTAAATAAAGAAAAAGCTAAAGAGAAGTTTGAGCTCCCCTTTAAAAAAAAGGAAAGAACAAAGGACCATTTTTAATAAGGAAAAAAGCAAGGAAAGATTTTTAAATAATGCATCATTATAATTTTCAAGTTTAATAATTCTATAATACAAAACAATTTCCATAAAATTCAAATTAAAAAAGTAGTCCAATCTATCTACAATATCTAAAATAAGGTTTACTAATTGTTTGAAAAATGGTCAATTAACTACAAAATTAATTTTATACATATCACTTATTCTCTTAAGTAAAATAAAAAATAATAATCATCGATGTTGTAAACAAACTAAGAGTAAGTAGAAACAAAAATTATTTTATTAACAAAATATAAAAAGCATAAAATAAGAAAATAGTATTAAGGATAGAATTTACTTGAATGTTAGACACCTCCTAGGAGATGAAAGTATAGTTATTTATAATAAATATCTTACCATATTCCTCATAAAATATTTTAATAAAATTAAAGTATAATTATTAAATGATAAAATGTATAATTAAGCAAAAAAAAGTCTAATAATATAATTAAATTTTAATAAAAGACAAATTGTGAAAAGAGCAAAATTAAAAGATAAAAAGAATATTCCTTTTTTTATAACAAAAAAATCCAACAAAATTTAAAGAACCTGTGTCGATAAGTTTATTGACTACTTGCCAATTCGTCGAAAACCTACTGCTGATTAAATCCAATATTTATTTAATGTTTAATTCTTGTTACACCCCCTAAGTTACCCTTTTGAATTGGTAAGTTGGTTATTCATTAAATAACCCCTTGTGGAATATATGAAAGAGTTATTACAACCATTTGTGAAAAAAAAATAATTTGTTGAGATAGAAATAAAGATATCTATTTCTTTAAGATGAATATAAATTTCAATCAATAAAAATCTCAATAAACGTAAAAAAAATAAAAAGGAAAATAGAAACTATTTATCTTTCAACCTAGCATAAATAAATATAAATTGGATGAGTTTTGACCTTTCTTAATGAAGTAGTTTTCATCATGACTTTGAGGTTGTTAGAAAAATATGGTCAAAAAAGAAATTTAGTCATATAAAAATAAAATAACTATTTAGATTTTCTCAAGATTTCAATTTCAATTTTTATTTTTAATTGTTATTTCTAAGAAATCGCTAGATTACCTAACCTTATTAATTAGAGTTGCTATATTAGTTAATTAGCATAGATGGACTTGTTTTCAGTTCTTTGAAATCATATTAACTTCAGCCCAAATGCTCAAGCAGGCACCTATAAATTGGTAATTCTACTTATCCGCTCCAGTTTAATTTGCTGCTGGTGAACTAAATATTTTGAGATTTTGGACATGGAATTACTATGAATATCATGTTCTATGTGCCAGGAGCTTGACTTCTTATTTCTAACCAAATAGATGAGGAGATCGTATAGAGTAGTTATCTCCTAAAATAAAGCCCTAACTTTTGATTAGAATATCAACCAATGAAGCCATGATTAATTTGAGTAATGCTCACTTGTTAAATTGATTGGAGTGGTCAACTGAGGTAAGCAATCATATCCTTCAATATTGAATTGATACCACTGACAAATCTAGTTAAAAAAACACAGATTACTTTCTGATTCAGCTTCCTAGTCAATCCCATTCCGTAATAATTCTTAATCGTGTCACTTTATTTGGACCCATAATCCAATTCGAGTGTAGCAGAAGCACCGGTTGGTATTACTATTTGTACTTGCTAATGAAATGAGAGATTTTTGTAGTGGCAACGGGGAGTGCTATGCGTGACATAAAGGTGGTGATTGGGAGAAAGCAAAACATGCCGGTTAACAGTCCCACCGTCCCCATGAATCATGATCTTGCCATGATAACAAAAGCACCTGGCTCTCGCCGTACCACAACTTGTTAATTAGGAACTCCAAATCCATTATTGTGCTCTCGCTAAAGGGAGCCAGCATGAGAAAATGTGGATGGAGAGTCAGCTTCCTCTTGTCAAGTGAAAAGTATATGTTATTGCTAAATAGAACTTCCGATCCTCTTGTCAAGTGAAAAGTATCTGTCATTGGTAAATAGATTTCAGGTCAATTTCGGTACATCAAAGGAAAAGTAAAAACAAAACATGTACAAGGATCATCATGATTTCGATTTAAGTCTAACTGATACATATATATATATACTTGCCTTCATCATATCTTCCAATTATCCGTCTCTTTGATAATTGCGTAGAATTAGAAAATGAGATTGAGGCATATACTCCAGTGCCCCAGTGATTAAGTTGTCAAAACCAATTAGTTATAGTATTTAGAAGTAGCTAGTCTTTGGGATTTTAATTATGATATATCTAAATCCTGAAAATTAAAAGAAGAAAGCGAAAAAGCAGATTAGATGGTAATAATGACTAAATATGCGACTGGCCCCAATGAGATTAGTTGCAAAGAAATTTTGCCGACGATTTAAGAACAGCCACAAAGGATAAAGTGGATTAACTTGGAAAAGTCTTGTTATTAGTCCTTTCCACCGTTGATTAACATTAAACAAATTGGGATTAAGTCATTAACATTCACCATGGCGGTGCTTTAACTCATTTTATTTACTGTTTTGCATCACATCAACGTGACCCCTGCCGTCCCGAGAATTTCATCTTCGGTTGTTTGATGAGTAGTACATTTACTTACATTGGATAAAGTTAATTGAATTAGATAGATAGGTGCAAAAGTGAGTCGAAATCAAGGGCCCATGATAGCTTATTACTTCAATTGATACCCATTCCATGTTGCTATTAATGGATGTGCATATGACAAGCTATGATTTCACAAGGGAAGCAACCTCACCAATGAATGAGGAAATCATTAACTTGCAGAAAGGTGGGTTAAATAACCCAACCCTCTCATTCAATTCTTTCTGTCCCATCCCCATTGGGGCGCGGCTTTTCTTATTGCCTGACGATTGATTCTTCATTTCATCTGGTACGTAACCCATTACATTTTCTCTCTTGTTTTTTTTTTAATGTGTTCGTTAAAACTAGATTATCAGCTTGTCAGAGTCCATTAAGAGGGAATCTGAGTTTTAGCTGTATTTAATAATTTAAATATATCCAACTAAAATGCTTCTTAGGTCAACATGTTATTTCCAGTGTACAAGGAAATTAAGGTTTCACCTGTGATTACCTTGACCATCAAATCTTGGCCAGGCCAGGCGGAGCTTCAATTTCAATTTGAACTTTGAAGTCAACTTAAAGTTGATGGCGTTGAATATGTGGGATTGACTTTTGTTATCTGTTTTGGATACTACTGGGTATGCCCAATTGAAATGAGGGAAACATCATAATTGTCCAAATCAAAACCACATGAATGGAAATCTTTCACTTGTGCATTTTTTACTTTTCATCATTGCATGTTCTGCTGGCTACGATTCATTACACGGCCCAACCTAAACTAGACTAGTCCAACTCCTTCCATCCCATTGCCAACCTCAACTATCACTTTTATGTTAAAATATAGTCATTAGTAATTTTTTTTTAAGTAAACCAAAAAAAAACACGTTGCAGCGTGATTGAAACTAATTACTGGGCCAAAAATACGGGGACAAAAGATTTGTGTACCAGCTTTGTCTCATAAGATTCAACCCATTTATTTATATGAATCTCACATAAATGAATGACTTGGATCTTATGGGACATGATTGGTACACAAATTTGAAGGACAGAAGATTTCATGCCCAAAAATACCTCCATGATATACTTTTAATTGTTGTATGAAATGAGATAAAGTTATCTTTGACAAATAATATATATATATATATATATATTTATAATTGATAGAATGATTATGTATGTAAATGAATCAATCGTCTTTCTTGTCTCTTTTGAGTAATAACTAGCGACGCCAGGCCATTTAAAATCTCAGAAGAATAAAGGATCTTTGGATGTTGAATCTCTCTTATGAGTTATGACAAGTAGCTAGGCTAGGGTGACGTTCTTTGTATGGCTTCAAGCATGGCCACAGGCTGTTGGTTAGTTAATACGAATATTAGTAATCTTGTAACATATGGTACGCAAGCTACATGTACGTGTCCCCACATCTATTACTACACTCTCTCCCATATAAGCTTGCCTGTGAACAAAAGGAATATATAGAGATATCACCATCCCTCTCACTCTCACACTCTCTCTCTGTTTCGTGGTTGAATGCTGATTTAGCCCGTAGTTCTTGCTCATCTTCCGGTTTACCCTCCATTGAACAAACACACGCAGAGAGATTAAAAATAATACTCATTCCCATAAATGGACAAGACCTTATCCCCCACTCCTCAAATCTAACCGCTCTGTTTAGATAAGAGTGAAATCTATTACAAAATCTCCGCCTAATCTTTCAAGCTCAGTCCCCCAACTTGGTGTGTTATACACAAACAACACGTTTTTTTCCTTAATGGGTCTCATGAATTTCGCTCTTTCTCCTTAATCCAATAGGGTTTATATTCCACAACTTCGCTTGCTTCAACTCACTATTCTTCCTTTCTAACCAGATCAGATACACGGAGATCATCATCATCAGTTCTCGTTCCTAGCTCATGTTGATGGACTGCTTGAGGGAGATAGAAGGAAAACAAGCTCATGATCCTATTTTTACTGAAAGAATGAGTAAATCCTCACGTTGTGTGTGCGTTCCTGGTCCTGTGATCGTTGGAGCCGGCCCTTCAGGGCTCGCTGTAGCTGCTTGTCTAAAGCAAAAGTGTGTCCCAAGCACAGTTCTTGAGAGATCTAACTGTATTGCCTCTTTGTGGCAACTTAAGACTTACGACCGTCTTCGTCTTCATTTACCTAAGCAGTTCTGCGAGCTTCCTCTCAGGGGATTCTCCGCCGAATTACCAACTTACCCTACTAAACAGCAATTCATTGAGTACTTAGAGGCATATGCTGAAACTTTTGATATTCGGCCAAGGTTCAATGAGACAGTATCATACGCAGAGTATGATCACGCTCTTGGGTTTTGGCGTGTCAGGAGTGTGGGGCTAAAGGGAAAGGAGATAGAGTACGTAAGCAGGTGGTTGGTGGTAGCCACCGGAGAAAATGCGGAGGCTGTTCTGCCGGACATTGAAGGTATAGGAGAATTTGGAGGAGATATAAGGCATACAAGTTTGTACAAGAGTGGAGAGGAGTTTAGAGGAAAAAGGGTTTTGGTCGTTGGATGTGGGAATTCAGGCATGGAGGTTTGCTTGGATCTGTGCAATCATGACGCTAATCCGTCTCTTGTGGTCAGAGACAAAGTAAGTTGTTGTACTACTATCACTACGCTTCAATCCTCCTTCATTCTCTCTTCTGTCTCTCTCTGCAGAAGGGGGAAACCAAAAAAAAAAAAAAAACCTGGGAAAGTTTTTGCAACTTTTTGTCATTTCAAGAGTCGAATTTCGGGATTTTCTTTCTATCAGATTATAGATCAAAACTTATCTTTTTCTCCCTTGTTTCCTCAAAGTTTTTTCTTCAAAGTTCCAAGTCCAAGCAGTGCAATAGGAGTCTTCTCCCTCCGCAACTACTAAAATTTCCATGACAGCTGAGAACTGTTGCTCTTAGAGAAAGGCTGGCCCTAAAGAAGAAAATTTTATTTATATTACATACATGTAATTACATATCTTTAGAGTTCCAAATACTTTTTCAAATTGAGAAACAATCTATATATTATATTGCGAGTAGAGAAGTAAAAAATCCTTTTTCATCTTTAACTTTCTTGGGATTCCCAAGCATGCGTAACATTGCTCAGAATGGTAGGATCTTACAAATATGTTGATAATAATTATAATACACCAGAACCCATTTTCATGTTCCTCTGATTAATCTTCTCTGTAAAAGATTCAGTACGCACGCACGACCTCTAGCTCTAGGCATGAGGAGAAGGGAATAGTGAGGATTAAGCGGAAAGCCCGTCACCTCTTTCAATAGTCCTGTGTTTTATGAATTTAATTTTGAATTTAGGTGCATGTTCTACCACAAGAGATGCTGTGGAATTCAACTTTCGGGTGGTCCATGTGGTTGCTAAAGTGCCTGCCCATATGGCTTGTCGATCGGCTGCTGCTGGGAGTGTCTTGGTTTATACTGGGTGATACGGCTAGATTCGGATTGGACCGGCCGCAATTGGGTCCCCTTCAACTCAAGAACCTGTCCGGGAAAACCCCAGTTTTAGATGTTGGAACACTTGCCAAGATCAAAAGTGGAGACATTCAGGTACTTTCCTAATTATTATCAGGTCACCTCTTTTACATATTCCATATCGCATTCAACCTTTTACCCTTCAAATTGCTCTTTGGCAGCTATTTCCTTGATGATGGATCCTTTCAATCTACTGTTTCCATCTTATTACTTTTTTTTCCCCCTTCATTCACACTCGCTTATTCCTCTTTTCTTCCTCTTTTCCGTTCCATTGCCAAAGTAACTTTAACAGTTCTCGTATTATCAATTTCGCATCAACTATTTATCATGTCCTTGCCTAAGTTCGTACAAGTCATAATTTGTTGAATTTACTTATTTTTCTTTAAATTTTTAAATCAGAAATTGATAATTTATAATAATTTAATCAGAATTTCATAATAAGAGGAAATATTTATTAGAATTTAGTATCAAAGTCTTGCGTGAATTGTAAAATATGTTTTTATATTTTTGTCGCAACACTTTCTTAAAAAAATTTAGGTTGAATTGAGCAAAAAGGGGAAAAAAGAAAGATAGTCAATAAACTAATTCAAAAGTGAGTCATAAAAATATTATGAAGTAAAATCTTGATATAATTCAAAAACAAAAAAACAGCAAATCCAGTAATAACAAACAAATCACAGTTAACTCTCGTAACATATATTCGATTCCTATTATGAATGCCTAGATTCAAGCATCTCTTTTGCACCTTTTTTTTAAAGTCGGATCCTAAATTTGACCGCTATTAGTGTAGGTATGTCCTGGTATCAAGAGGTTAAAACGTCGTGCTGTGGAGTTTGTTAATGGGAAAACCGAGAACTTCGAAGCAATTATTTTGGCCACAGGTTATAAAAGCAACGTACCCTCTTGGCTAAAGGTGCTTTTTATCTACCTTTATTCTAGTTATTATATGTATATTTCCCTTCTTTTTGTCAAGTTTCTTGATTCTTAAGTGTCTGTTAATTACTATAGCAACCAAAGTTTCAAAAAGGCTAACAAAAAAGAGAACATTGGCATGAATTGAACTTTGTCAGGAGGAAGACATGTTCTCGGCGAAAGATGGGTTGCCAAGAAAGCCATTTCCACATGGATGGAAAGGAGAGTGTGGGCTATACGCAGTGGGGTTCACTAAACGTGGAATACTAGGTGCTTCCATGGATGCCAAGAGAATAGCTGAAGACATCGAACGATGTTGGACAGCAGAAGCCAAACATAGCATGCCCTGTGCTAGACCACTTCTGTCTCGACCATCTCAGTGATTATGAGGAATTTAACTGGAAAAACAATAGAGTTGATGAAAAGCACTGAAAGGGTTTTCTATGAATGATGGTGACGAAAGACGCATTATCTAGGGTGGGTACTTAGCTTGTTCCCATCCTCGATCGTGAAAGGAGAAAAATAAGAGTTGGGTTTGGACCAAAAAGGGTTACATATAAAGATGAATGTACCCTTATCTCTTTTATCAGGATCTGAAACCGGCCAAAGGGTTTGGGAATTAAAGAAAAGTTCAGAGCAAAAAGAAAAGGTTGTTTATGGCGTGGGGGACCTCAGAGATCGACAAGCTACTTGTACATCATCTTGTACATTTGCCAAATTTTCTCTAATTAGGTAATGACTTTTCTAGAGAGGAAAAAGAAGGTGCTGGTAGGTTGTTTGGTATTTGCTTGCCTGGTGACGATTAGATATGATTTTGTGGTTTTTTTTTTTCATTTTCCCAGTAGGGTTTTGGATATGAGATCATGAGATTATTAACATGTAATCTAATTCTGGTCTGCTAGCTGCGTAAAATTGTATGCTTCACATCATCTTCCTTGTAGCTATCTAGGTTTGAGAAGTGCTCAAAAGAAATTGCCATTTCTAATGGCAAAATTCTTACGGATCATGTAAATGGTACAATTCCTCCCTTTCTTTGTTTCTTTTTTTCTTGGCTTCTTTTTTCTTTCAAGTGGCGTCCTTTCTGCAAATTTGATATAATTCCATCCCAGGAGAGGTCAGGACCACCGACTTCTCATGATAAGAAGCTACATATGGGCATTTAAAATCGACGGAATCACATTAAATGAAACCAGATGTGTCAATGATTCTTCTTGTTATTCACACTCTTTCAGCCTCAGTTACGTCCGTTGGTTTGAAAGTTGCAATTAAATCCCCCTCATCGATCTTAACATGTTCACACACCAATCTGCTGTTATTATTAACTGGCTACCAGCTGATTAAAAACCTTGCCTGATAGCTATCTTCGGAAGCTCCATACCAATCCCAATATGCAATTTAATGCCCACGAGGGCCGTGACAGTAGTACGTAGAAAGTGCTTCAGTTTAGAGAATGGCCATTAGTGAAGATGATTAATGCCATCTTTTCATCCTTTAGTAAAAGGATCGATTATACAGCCAGCAATATCTCGGTCTTCTACTGACATCTTCAGGCAAACCATCCATCATATATGCAGGAAATCGTCGTCCTTAGCTTATCCATAATAAATCAATTACTTGAAACATACCTTATGAGCTTGCAATTTTCTATATGCCACAACTTATCCTACTAATTGAACCCTAAAGCTATTTGGTTGGCAGCCAGTTTTGTCCGGACAATGCAAGCCGAAATGTAAAATACCTAAAAGTTGAAGATCACTTTAGAAAAAGTTGAACTTACTAATCATTTGTTACGGAAATAGGTAATAAAAATCAGTTTGGTCGTGATTTTATAGCGCACTTAGTCACATGAATGAACCAAAAATATAAACCATGCATGCATCGCTACAGTAGTTAGACTAACATAAATAGGCATGCGAACCTATTGCTAAAGTTCGAAACTGGTAATTCCAAGTTCAGCAGCTTATTCATTTGATGATTATAAACTTTTAGGTTTTGATTTTCGTATGTATTCCAAAATCTTTTTGGATAATGTTTATTATAATACTTAGCATAAAGAAAAAGTGCTTTTTGTTAATAAACTATTCAAGGCCCTTTTAAGTCTTGAACCTAAACCATATCAAAGAAGCCTAATTAAGTAGATTTTAATTGTGAGACAATCTTATATAGTTTAAGACAAGGTCAAAACCCGATTGCTACTATTTTTTTTATACTTTGATTTGAATACAATATTTTTCTTTTGTAGAAGAATAACGCAATTTGTTTTACATTTTATGTAGAATATAACATATTGTACTAAATTTAACTAACTATGAGTCAAATAACTGATTTCACTAGTCCCTATCTCCCTTTTCTTTTGTTGAAAATATTAAATCTAATACGCTCTAAATAATTACAAAATCATTGGTCAAAGAACTTGTTTTTTTTTGAAAATTTGATCCAAGAATTTTAAAACTTACAATTAAATGCACTTTAGTTTAAGGAAGACATAATATAGAGTACTAAATATTTTCCACTTTCTACTAAAAGTGCAATTTGTCTACAAAATTGGAAGTAATAGGCAAAATCCTTATAAGTTTGACTTGTTCCAGACTATGATATCTATCCTATAATTATTGATTAACAACCACGATTATAAAATATTTATGATTTATTAACAAAATTTTTTTCTTAATATTAAGCTTAGCAAGAAAAATAAATTCAAATTTGTTAGAGAATGGAACTTCAAATAATTTTGCATCTTTTTAAATGAATAATAAAAAATGTAATTATACCAAAGTTCAATTTTGTTATAAATTTACTTAACTTATTCCATTTTATAGTTAATTGCTCTATGATATTTCTTGTTTACAACTAAATTGAAGCTCACATTTTTTTATTTGTTAAAACGGAGCATATGTGTCTCAAGTGAATGGAAGACAACTAAAATTGATATAGTATAAAATAACTAAGAGCTCAGAATATTTACTAGGACATCCCTTAATTATGATTTTTACTTTTTCTACGATGTAGCAAAAATAATTGTGTCTGATAGGCTCCCAATTTGCATTTATATGTGCATGAAATTTATATTGCAACAAAAATATGCTAGTGAGTATGGATGCTGTATTTTCTAGAATAAGTACACATGAAAATACATATAATCACAAGGGAAGAGATTTGGTTAAGGCTTTTAAGAAATGTAGGTGGTGCTGCTTATTTAGACTACATAAAATTAGTTTGATACTGAAAAAAAAGGGAAGGCACGCAAAATAAATCAAAATTTTGATCGAGTATCAATAAGGATGTGACACTCAACCACAATCATAAGAGACACAACGGGAATATAATCACACATATTGAAAAAACATAAAGAAATATACAAAATTTAGGATACAGATGTAACAGAGTTTGGCACATCCATATCCATCTCCATAAGAGTTACAAAAAGATAAGTGCCCTAGGATATGGGCATGTTAGATTCATGTTTGACACTCAATAAAAGTTATATAAAGATACACAACTTAAGACATGAAAGTATCAAAGCTTGTATCCCTTTCTATAAAGAAATATAAGGACATAATGTCTAGGAGATGACTTCCTAATCGATAACCTATTTAAAAAGAGGCCAAATACAATAAAAAATGATTTTTTTTTATATCATTCGATTCTCATCGTGGTTAACAATTTCCTATTAAAAGATAGCTATAGAAACTGTTATTGTTGTTATTTCAATGATGATTATAGGCTAATTGCTTTTATATCTTGATTGTGTAGATCCTTAATGTATTGCCATCAACTGTCCTCTTTTAGCTTCTCTGTTAATAATTTATTCTTCATCTAAGTGCTAAAATAATTATGGGTTAATACATTGATATCCCTATAATTTGAAATTTTCTTATCTTAATTTTTATATTAAAAAATATTACTTAGCCCTTGTAATGTATAATGTAGTTATTACACCGACCCTCTCTCATATTAAGTTAAACTTTCTTATATTTATGTTAAAAAGAAACATTTTTGAAGTTCTTGAGTTGTAACATAATATCCTTTTAAAGCTATGAATAAACATCAAAATTATAGAACATGGCAAAAGATGGCTTCTAGAGAGAGAGCGAATCTCTAACTTCCCTTAAGACAAAATTGTTGTAGCGATCCATGTGTTATACGAAAGTAGCTAATTAAACCCTGAGATATAAAATGTTACTCTATTAACCTTATGTTTTCAATTTTG
>JAOSBP010000008.1:18653194-18664026 GCA_027563825.1 Erythroxylum mucronatum
ATCTACGAACCATGTTTCTTGATTATTTTCTCCATTACCATCTCCATTATATATCAATGACCAAGTTGAGTCTTCATCTTCATCTCCTTTTGCATAATAAACCTTCTCTTCCTTATCATAAGAGCTTTTATAATCAGCTGTGTAATGGACAAATTTATCACAATTGCAACATTGCAAATTTTACACCTTTTATATTCTAGTTGCTTTTGACATGTCCTCTCTTAGACTGGTTTTGGTTTGTAACACAAATTTCTGTCATACATTCCTCTTCCATGTCCTCGATAATTTTCACGTCCTTTATTATGATCTTTGCCTTTTCCTCTTTCTTTCATAAGTTCTTCCTTGGCATCATCTTTTTCCTCTTCTTTTTTCTTTTAGGTTCATCTTTGAAAGAACTTGTGCATGTGGCTCCTTCTTATTCATCCTTTCCTCACGGGCTTGTAAAGAATCCATAAGTTGATCATTTTTCATGAATCTAAATATTTTGATTTGTTAACAGCCATAATAACATGAATAAATTTCGAATCAAGTGATCAATAATTTTTTTCAATCACTCAAACATCTTTTAGTTTCTCATCACATCTCCATAATTTTTTGAAAGGTGTTAACACTCTAATGAGATAACATGAAATTAATTTAGAATTTCTTGTTTTGAGTGCTTGAACTTTTACTCCTAAGGTTTGAAGACAAACTTTTATGACCTTATCAACGTCAATGCTTATTGATCCTTTTTCCGAGCCTTTTGTAATTCCTCTTTCCTTACTCAAGTCAAGACACCATCTTTAGATTGCTCTACATCCTTTTCAACTTTCTCCTTTGCATTTTGCAATCATAACAAAGGTTTCATTAAGATACACTAATTATCGTAAATTTTTTTGGTGAGCTTTGGAAATTGGAAAAGGAATTTGACTCTTTGCATCATTTTCTTTTTTGTGTGCTTATAATTTTGATACCACTTTATTGGCTATAAAAAAGACAAAAGGCTTAAAACTTGAAGTGGTGAGTTCACATATATGAAGTAATAAAGCTTATAACCATATATAAAAGCATAATGGCATAACTCTTCAAATACTACTACTTTAAACATATAATATACGTAACACAACATAACACAACTCTTTAAATGCATAATTAACAAAACTTAAATAAGTACTTAAAAGATTCCATAATTATTAAAACTTATGATAAGTTGTTATTTTTATGCTAACTTTGGATATAAATCTCTTTAATGTGTTAAATTTTTATTTAAAATTAATGAACTCGTTTTTTAATTGTTTTCAGATGGTTTTCAACACATGGGAGATGAATTTGAATCAAAAAAATGCAAGGAAAGCAAAGACAATTCGAATTCCCGGCTGGCAGAAAAGTTTTTAACTAAGTATGGGCACGTGCAAAGGGAAAATTTATCTGTAAAATCTGATTTGAATACAGATTCAATGCACTTATGATTTTTATTATTTAGGGAATCAAGTTGTTATCTTTCAGGTGGGGATCTACTACCTGATTATGTGGGGAGTTTATTTGATAAAGATAACGATAAGAAGGAAGAGAGGACACTTCTAGTTACATCATCTTTACATTTTTCTGCTTCTGTTTTTTTTTGTTTTCACTAGAGTTTTCGTTTTTTTTTTGGAAAAGTGAAGAAATGGAGACTATATGTTCTGCTACTTTTCTATTGGATTTTACCTCTGTTATAAATACCTTAATCCTTCTTTTTGGTTGAAGGGAACCACGTTATCATCTAGTATGTGTGAGATTTTCTGAATAAATTTTATTTTATTGATGAATTTTAAGTGTCTTTTGTATTACTTTTTATGATTGAATTGATTGATTTAATTTACAGCTAGATTAGTAGGATTTGAGGTTCAGTTTTGCTTATCTAAAGTGGAAATTATGATTACCAACTGTAGTTAGGGATTGGAAATTCTAAGAAAGATACTTATCTAGATTAAATACATAACGTATGTGTATTGTCTTGCTCACTGGTTTTCTTAGTTCTTAAAGCTATTAATCAATTAAACTTAAGATCGTATCTAAGTTGTTGACTAATAAGAGTGTTTAGAATACATATTTCTATTCATTTAATTTTAAGAGAGAGCGTCACTCAATGAGTATTTATTAATGGAGTTAATTTTATATCGATGATCCATATTAGTTTGATAATGTAGGTGACCTGAAACTAAGGTTCGTTATTAATTTTCCAGATCTGAATATTCTCATTTATTTCCAATTTTTGTCATTTTTAATTTCTAAAAATCATGTTAATTGAAACTCCCCCTAATTTGTTTTAGTTTTTAACTTGTGAAACATTTACCGATAGATTCCTCGTGTGAATGATCTCAACTCTTCACTAACTACATATTGCATTATCAGAGTTAGTATTAATTTAGTTGTAGGCAACAACATTACCAAATTTTGGCACTGTTGTTGGAAAATTCTTGACGGTATATGTATGTTACATGAGTAGACAAGACGACTCAATTGCTATTTGATTCAGAGATAGAAAAGACAACCAAAAGGTTACGGAAGCAAACAAAATAGAGACAACAAGTACAGAAGACAGAAAGGATGGCTGCAAATCACACTCTTTGTGAACTAGCTGCCTCTTTGGATGTTCAACAACCCCATTGCATCAATTTTCCTAATTTGGGAGACAATAATACCTTTGAACTGAAGTTAAGGCTGATTCATTTATTACCTATTTTTCGAGATCTACCGGGAGAGGATCCTTATAAACATTTGAAGGAATTTGATATGGTTTGTATGGGTATGAAGCCTACGAATGTGACTAAGGAGAAAATCAAACTAAGAGCCTTCCTATTTTCTCTCAAAGATGATGCTCAAGATTGGTTGTATTATTTAGCTGGTGAAATTGTGCAAACATGGGTCGAAATGAAGAGACTCTTCTTTGAAAAATATTTTCTAGCATCAAGAGCTACCAATATTAGAAAAGAAATTTGTGACAATCGACAACACACGGGGGAGACACTATATGAATATTGGGAAAGATTCAAAAAGCTTTGTGATAGTTGTCCCTATCACCAAATAAATGATTAATTGTTGATTCAATACTTTTATAAAGGTCATTTGCTTACAGACAGGAGTATGATCGATGTTGTAAGCAGTGGAGCTTTAGTTGACAAAACTCCGACAGTTGTAAGAGATTTGATAGCGAATATGGCTTCCAATACATAACAATTTGGGATACGTTCTGGCCATAGTTCAAAACAAGTAAATGAGGTGAATGTGACAACGTTGGAGAAGAGATTAGATGATCTTACATCTTTGGTGTAGCAACTTGCGGTTACCAAGAAAGGAGAAGCAAGGGCATGTGGAATATGTTTGATGTTAGGACACTCCACTGACGCATGTCCAATTTTTCAGGAAGAAAGTGCATAACAAGTCAATGCCGTGAGGGGATTTGCTGGGCAAAATCAAAGGAAATATGACCCATTCTCCAGCACCTATAATCCAGGTTGGTGTGACCATAAATTTGCGTTATGGGAACTCTCAAGGACAGCAATCTACTGCAAATTTCCAGCAATATAGGCAACTATATGTGTTGGACCCTATTTCCAAAGCCCAACTCTCGAGTCATAAAGCGTGAGCGTAAGTTGAAGGCATTGGATTTGCAAGGAAAAACTTCGCCGCCAGCCAAGGCAAGTTTGCCTCGGCAAACTAATGTTTCACCGCAGCGAAACTATGGAAGCAGCGCCAAGGAGCCTTCAGGGGAAGTTCGCCGCGAAGAAGGTCCAAGTAGGATTATTTCAATGAAATCTCATTAGCTATCATTGGTTCATCTTCATTCTCATACCATCCCAAAAATCCTCTATTTGATCAATTGATATACGACAATCCATTCTTATGATTATATCCTCAATCATCTTGTACCTATTTTGGGACAATTGGCATAACTTTCACTAGAGATGTCAAATTAAAGTCATTCTAGGAAAATTTCGAAGAGATATTCTAGACGTACAACTTTCGTGAAGACTTCAAAGAAAGATTTTGCCATTTAGAGGGTCAAAATTGCGAATTTCTAAAAGTGTACCGTGAATATCCGCCAAACGGACATACACTGCACCAAAACGGACATAAATGGGGCTGGAGTGTTTTCTAGACCCGTGAAGGTTTGTTTAAAAGACATGACCTGAGAAGGTTCGTTTAATGTGAAGTAAATCACACGTTAATATAGACTTAGTACTCGATATACAAAATGCACAAGAAGGGGGAGTTGAATTGTGTATTCTTTTTCGATGATCCCCCTTTTCAAGAATTTCTTTAAAACTTGCTTTTTCTCAAAACTATTGAAAATCAATATTGTAAAATATTAAAATTTATTTTCTAAATACTCGTATGAAATAATAAGATTAAAAGTTGAGAGTTGAGAGTTGAGAGTTGAGAGAGATTGTTGACACAACAGATTTATACTGGTTCACCCTAAACAGTGGGCTACGTCTAGTCCTCAGAATCCTTTCTGAGATTTCACTATACTTTGCAAAGATACAAGTATTCTTTTTTTCCAAGCCTCTTCAGGTCTTTTACAGCAAGTATTCTTTTCACACTTAGCCTCTTCAGGCTATCTGCTTCTCTTCTTTCAACTGAAAGATATTTTGAGCTTTTTTACAGATAAAGATAGCTCTAAGTTTTCTACAATAAGATTTCTAGCTTTTGAATTTTACTAACTCACATCACTTCTGAAGTCTTCGGCTCCGACTCATATTTATAGTCTTCGTCTTCAACCGCTTCTTGATAACTGCTTCTTTCTTCTTGTTTCTTGATCTTTGAAGAATCTGTTATTCAATTGAGTTATGTACCTAACTTAAACTGATTAATCATCTGACGTGGTATCTAGTCTTCCGTCTCACTTTCTTCCATCTCATTTCTATCATCTCACTTTTGGGTTTGGCTTTCGTCTCACTTCTATCGTCTCATTATTCTTCCGTCTTACTTCTATTGTCTCACTTGCTTTCTGCTTCCGTCTCACTTCTATAGTCTCACTTTCTTTCGTCTCACTTTCTTTCGTCTCACTTTGCTTTCCGCTTCCGTCTCATTATTTGGTCTTCATCAAAAGTATTAAATGTAAAGTCATTTTTTCTTAACACAATTATAGGTAATCTTGAAGCTTAAGCTAATTATCTTTTCCTTCTTACACTTAGTATGGTACTTGAATGCTTTGTGTCTCTCGACTACTCTCTATAAGAGCGTATTTAAGATTTCCATAGTTATTGTAAATAGGTAGGGAGGAGATTGGGTCACCATGTCTAGTTCCTTTAGAGTTTTTGATTAATGTTGGAGTTTCCTTATTCATAAGGATGTTGAATGAGACTTTAGTGATACCCTGTTCAATCCATTGAATGAATACCTTAGGGAAGTCAAAAGCCTTCAGTCCATTAAATGATAAATTCCTAATTTATAGTGTTATAGGCTATTTGGAAGTCAATTTTTAGGTTAGAATTCTTGTTACTTCTCTTTATGGAGTAGTTTTTCAATAATTCCTGCACTAATTGAATGTTGTAAGTGGACAATCTCCTAGGTATATAGGCTCCCTACTTCTGAAGTATCTGATTAGGTAACACTAGCTTAAGTATTTCAACTAAAATCCTAATAATGATATTGTAGATTGTGTTATAGTAAGCGATTAGTCTATAGTGTTTGATAGAACTTTGCTCTTTTCCTTTAAGAACTAAGGTAATTAATGTGTTACTGATTTGCCTTAGCAACTACCCCTCTTTGAGGAATTATTTTAATAGCTTGCAAATTAATTTCACCAACTAGATCTTATAATTTCTGATAGAAAAAGATATTCATCTCATCTAGACTAGGGGCTTTCTGTGGGTTTAGGGCCTTTAAACATTTATAAATTTCTTGCCTACTAATAGGTTGCATTAGTATGTTCTTCTCCTTAGTATAAAATTTTCTCCGTTAATATTTCCTTGATCAAACAGACTGAGGAGGTAGCATTTAAAGGACAACCTAGAATATTGGAGTAGAATCCTACTACTTCTTCCATGTTTTTATTCTTACCAGTTATTAAATTTTCATGTTTTAGAAGACTTATGATCCGACTATTGGCCTTCCTTCGTGCAACTTTTCTATGAAAGAAATTATTGTTTCTGTCCCCCCTTTGTTAGCCAGGAGGTTTTGGATATTTTCTTCATCATAGATATTTCAATATTTAGAGCCTGGGAGTATTTCATTAAGGCTTACTTCTCATTCTCCATTAGAATTGGATTAGTAGGATCCTGGTAGAGCTTAGCTTATGGTTGCAGCAGTTTCAGCTTAGAATGCTTCAATAATGTGTGTATAACCATTTTTATCCTTATGTAATTTTTTTAATTCGTCCTTTATACACTTCATCTTTCTAGTGTAAATTTACTGTTTAGTTCCATAAAAAGAACTCTCTTTAATCCCTAAAAAATTGCTGCCTCAAATCCCTCGACATTTGTTAGGTGATTATTGAATCTAAAGGGAGTTTTCCTAAATTCATTAGACTGATAAATATATACAATACTAGCTGAGTGATCATAAATTTGAGGGTTGAGATAAGAGACCATACTTTGTGAGAATTTATGTACCCATTTTATCTTCAGCATACTCTTATCCAACTTCTTCCTCAAATGCCATCCCCCTTGTTGTTTATTACTCCAAGTATAAAAATTGCTCTTATATGGTAAATTGAGTTGAGCATGCATAATTCATAGCTTTAGATCTCCATTTTAATTCCTAGTGTAAAAATTACCATCAGTCGCAATAAGATCCCTTACAGGGTTAAAGTCATCAATAACCAACCATGCTTTTTGCATATTGTTAATGATATCCCCGAGTTTGTTCTACAAGGAAATTCTCTAGAAATTAAGATTAAAACCATATATCATGCTTATGTTGACCACCCACTATTCTTGTAAGTACTTTGCCTTGATGTGAATCATATGATCTATGATCTAGGTTCTTAGAATATTAACTTCCTTCTTATTGTAGAGAAGTAAGAGTCTCCCATTATGGTGATAGATGTAGTTATTTATCATCTTCCACTTAATAAGGGAAAGGAAGAGGATGGTGCATTTTTCCTTCTTGATTTTAGATTCTAAAATGACAAAAATATTCGAGTTATTCTCCAGCATAAACTTAATAGCAACTTGTCATTTGGTGGGGGAATTCATACCCCTCATATTCTAAACAACAACTTTTATGTTTCATCGGTTAAAGAGGTCACCCTCTTATTCCAGTTTGTTCACCTCCTATTTTTTGGGGTTTTGAATACCTCCTCCATTGTAACAACATCAAACTGCTCTGAAAGAACGCTTCTTTGTGGACACCCCTAATTTGGTTCCTTATCCCCCCTTTTTAGGGTTTGTTTGTCTCCATTATGAAGAGTGTAGAGATAGAAATCAAATTGCTATTAACTTATGTAGGTTGAACATCCTTATCCATTTACTTCCTTCTTTTTTGTTTGGAGTCTTCTCCTATTCTACTTTGCTCTTCACTAACTCCTTTAGGTTGTTGGCCTTCCTCACCAGCTTCCTTACTAAGGAGTTTAAGAAATCCACCCTTTTGAATACTCTTCCAATTGTTCTCCAAATTTTGTATACCTTTGGTTTAGGTTTCTAAATGTATGTTGTAACTATATCCTCAACCATTTCCATGTTATTATTGAATTTTATAATGGGGACCTCCTTAGGTAAGTCACTTATTATGTCCACTAAGACGTGATTATAAAAAAGTTGTTGTGTTTTTATCCCAACAATGGCTTGATCTAGATAAATATGTTTACCTATGTAGCTTTCTAGATAACTTAAGCCTTTGTTTGTCTAATATTTAAGTGGAATCCCATGTATGTATACCTAAATAGGGATATTTGTAGATATAGTAGTCTTAGTTTCAATACTAGGCCTCTATGATTGCAAAAACAATGGTTTATTTCATACATGCCAATAGCCGTTCTCCACCACTTTTAAGGGATATTCTTTGTTGGTAAACTTGAATATGAAGATGTCATCTTTATTGACTAAGATTTCTACTAGCCTATAGGCCCTTCAATTTGCATTCACACATATCCATATTGTGGGAAAAGAAACTCTTTTATCCATAAAGAAACTAATAAGCATTGATGATCATCTTTCTGTGCCTTCTTTTAATATTTCAGTAGGGGGCTACCATATGTTGTTCTTGGATACAACTTGGAGGTGAAAAGAACAAGCTAATATCTATTTTTGTGTCACCCACCACTTAATCCATGTACGTTAAATTTTTTGAATGGTATTGGGTGGTGTTTATTGCTCTAAATGGTCTTTGATGTATTTTCTTTTGTTTCTTTATTTGTAGGAGGAGGGTGAGTTATAAAACGAGATTATGAATTAGTCTTTAGTGTAAAGGTAGGAAATCAGTTTCGGTGCATTACCTAAAATTGTATGATTTGTAAGAAGAAAACATGGTAAGGTAGCAAGTTCAGAAGCCAGGGAAGAACATATGTTGTGCAGGATTAATATCAGGAATGAGTTTTCTAAAAAATTCCAAAAGTATCCTTAAAAGGGCATAAAGAGTTTTAAACGTGCTCCAGTGGTCCTAGAGGAAGGGATTCTGAAAGAAGTTGACTAGAGGAAATGGTTATAAGATGAGAAGGATAATGTGTTGATGGTGGTGGTAGGCAATGGGGACTGGTTGGTCGGAGATAATGCCAAGGAAGTAGGAGTGTGTTTATGTTGTATGATTAAATTTAAAAGTGTGTGAAATTTAAGTAATATACATATAAGCTCAATTTATTAAATATATGTCATGATCATCATATTGTTCGAAACTATTTTGAATATGTAAAACAAATGATTTATGACTTTTTTGTTTGATATGTTTATTTGGGATAATTATAAGATTTTTACCTATGAACAAGAATGTCTAACTTTACAATTTAGACTAAAAATAAAAATGTTGATAATTAATTCAAATAAGGGTTATTAAGATATTCAATGAGATCTCATTCTTAAATGACAGATGAGATATTACAATTCATTATTTTTTTAATTGAATAATTCTATTTACAAAATATTCAAGATAAATCATTTCAATGTGTTTCCTAACAATCTATGATACAACATAAAGATAATAGTGTAAGATAAGATTGAAGTGAAGGTTTTGACGATTTTACAAGCAAGTTCAAACACTAATAAAGAAAACATTTCAAATATGGAGTCTTTTACAAAGGTAGTATTATCCATCATGACTTTAAGGTAATATAATAATTCAAATATTTTGATGGCTCTTATAATTCTAAACTTGAATCATTTTAAATGAATTAGTAAGAATAATAAGATGAATGTTACTGCTCAATCCTCTATATTTTACTTTATGGCTTCAAGTTAGAAAAACATATTTGTATGTTTGAGCTTCTATAACCATTTAAATTCTTTCAACAGGTATTGAAGATTGTATTAAAATTCTACCGTTCCTCTCAATCCATTTTTAACATATTAAGTAAGGGAAGACTAGTTTCATTTAGGATTTATCATTGATATTAATAGATGTATTAAATATAAGGTTCCGGTTATGCATCTCATACATAATATATATCAAGTGTATGCAATGGAAAATAAAACGAAACCTTAAAAACTTGATCTACTCATGCATATAGATATAGAAAACAAAAAACAAAAAATGTAAGATGTTTACATACCTTTCTGACGATCTCCTTCGTTCTTTAATCTTCTCCGTGTTGGGTTGTCATAAACCATAACGATCAATGTTGACTATCTCTAATGAAAGTCCTCACGAAGATAGAAGGATGAAACCTCACTAGGAGATGGCTAGAATTCTTTCTTTGTGCTAGCAAATACAAGAACTCTTGTGAGAGTTAGAGAGAAAAAGAGTGTGTGTATTAGAAAGAACCTTTCTTTCATTTGTTTCTTACACAAGATACACGAAAATCATCTATATTTTTTGCACCATTTGGCCTTCCATAACCCCCATCACCAATGGAGAGTTATGGGAAGTTAATGGTCATGAATAACATGCATTAATATAAGTTATGAGAAGTTAATGACCATGAATAACATGCATTAATGGAAGTTATAGGAAGTTAATGACGATGAATAGCATGCATTAATGGATGTTTTGGGAAGTTAATGACAAAATTGGCAGCCAACAACACTTGTTTGTAATCCATTTCATGCAATGTTTTCTACCATGATCACATTGCGATACAATACCAAAATACTCTCTCATATCTTAAATCACCATTCAAGACCATTTTACTCATCCATCGGATCTCCTTTGTGTGTGACCCATTAGGTTCCTGGTTATGTTAGCCACTTGAATTAACACTTAATTCAAGTAAGTCAAGAGCGGTATCAGCAACACATCATGACCCCCAATTGATCGAAAAGTTGGTGGTTTGACAACGAACCCTTCCATACACAATGTTGCCATGCAATTCATCCTTTCACCATCTATAACCCACTCCTTCTATCAGGAGTGGTGAATCCTTTATTGACTATTCAATTACCTCTAAATACCTTAAGCTATACTCAATCACCACCCTATGAGTAACTCCTGAAAGGCACCGATGAATAGAGTCAAAGCATAGGATTGGTATTCGAGATATCCTTGAGCACCTCAAGTCAAAGGATGCTTGCACCATTGCTATGATGAGACTATCATTGACACTGGAATAGAATATTCATATGATTGTCTCATAGTAGGTCAATCTAATGTATTAACTACCCTTAGTAAGCATTCAAATGTTAACTCTAAACAACTCATATTTACAACTTATGAGATTTACTACTTGATCCAATCAAGGAGTATAACATATACTAGTCTATCCGAATTAATGATATCCC
>JAOSBP010000008.1:18684581-18696057 GCA_027563825.1 Erythroxylum mucronatum
AAGTATGGTTGTTTTTCGAAAAAAGTGACATCATATGAAACAAAGAATTTGTTTGTAGAAGGTGAGAAACACTTATAACCCTTTTGAATGGGAGAGTACCCAACAAACACACATTTAATAGCTCGTGGGTCAAGTTTGCTTCTATTGGATTGATTGTTATGTACGAAAACAGTACACCCAAAGACTTTAGGAGGAAGAGAATTAATGAGCTTAATGTGAGGAAATCGTTCTAGAAGAACAACTAATGGGTTTTAGAATTTAAGAGTTTTTGAAGGAAGACGAAGGAAGATGATTTATCAAGTATGAGGCAGTTAGAATGGCTTCTCCCAATAGGAATTTGGAGCAAAGTTGGTAAACATCATAGATCGGACTACCTCTAAAAGATGACAATTCTTTCTCTCAGCTATCCCATTTTGTTGTGGGGTATAAGCACAAGAGCTCTAGTGAATGATCCCTTTCCCACTGAGATATTGAATAAAATCAGTTGAAAAATATTCTCTCCCATTGTCTGTACGCATTACTTGAATAGAGGTCTAGAATACATTTTGGATGAGTTTGTGGAACTGTTTAAAGATATGATAGCTTCAGATTTGCTTTCATTAGATATACCCAACATACCCTTGTATGATCATCAATGAAACTGATAAACCGACGAGTACCGGTTAGACTTGTAACTCTAGCGGGACCCCAGATATCACTATGAATTATTTGGAAAGGTTTTGAGGGTATGTATGAGTTTATGGGATAAGTATTTTTGCTTTGTTTTGCAAGGACACATTACTCACAATATAAAGAAATCTGATCTTTATTGATGAAAAGTTTTGTGTATAAGATTTTCAAATATGGGAAATTGGGATGACCAAGGCGTTGATGCCATAACATAACATCATAATTTGACATAACTGAAAGGGAAAGCCTATGTGGTGATTTGGATTCAGTAGGAGTACTCTTTCCTGAGAAGTAGTAAAGTCCATTTTTTTCCTCAGCACTGCCAATCATCTTCCCCGAACATCGGTTCTGAAATTCACAATGAGATGGAAAGAACGTCACAAAACAATCCATGTCCTTGGTTAATTGACTGACAGATAGTAGATTATAAGTTAACTTACGCACATAGAGAATAGTATTTAATGTCAGTTTTGGCAAACAAACTCTCCCTTGACCAATAGCTAGTGACCCTTTTCCATCCGCAACCCAGACATTAATTTTCTGGTTACATGGCTCATTTTTTTCAAAGACATTCAAAGACCTAGTCATGTGGTCTGATGCACTTGTTTCCACAATCTAGAGATTTTGGCTTGGGGACTTTGATAATAATGATTGACACAGGTTACCTTTATGCACTAGTGTTGCAGTAGAGGCTTGTTGGTCATGTAAGTCTTTTTCAGTTGTGATTTTTGTCTGATTCAAGAGTTGATGTAATAGTTCAATCTGCTGGGAGGACAGGTTTAGCCCTGTGGATTTGCTGATATCGAATTCTGCTACATGTGCTGCTCCATGTTTTTGTTGAACTCATTGGCTTTTAGGTTTCCAATCTGGTGGTTTCCTATGTAATTTCCAGCAGGTCTCACGGGTGTGATAAGGCTTATCACAGTGGTCACACCACTGCTTATTCTTGGTTTCTTGCTCTCGGGTTTGGTAAGTAGATTGCTTTCGAGAGTTTGTCACTAAAGTTGAGCCTTGAGAGATTTGTTTAGACGTTTGTGAGGTAAGCGTGACCTTTTTCCTACTCTCTTCCCTACGCACCTCAACAAACGTTTCTCGGATTGATGGCAATGGTTTTAAACCGAGTAACCTTCCTCGTACTTCATCAAGTCCAACATTAAGTCCCTGCAAGAAATCAAAAACTCTCTCCTTCTCCAACAATTTTTCGTACTTATCGGTATCAGCACAACACCCCCAATTTATTGCATAAAATAGATCCATCTCCTTCCATAATTTAGTAAGTTATAATACTCAGTAATTGACATATTACCTTGTTGAGTATTTCTGATTTTTGATCTGATTTCAAAGCACAGAGAAGTGTTTTCCAAATCAGAATATATTTCTTGCACAGCTTTCTAGATTTCTTTTGCAGTTTTGCAGAATAGGTAGGTTCTTCCTATTTTTGGCTCCACTGAATTTATAAGCCAAGCCATGACAATAGAATTCTTAGCTTCCCAAGCACCGTAAGTGACTGCTGTTTCGTGTGGTTGAGGAATTGCCCCTGTTAGATATCCAGCCTTGCCTCTTCCTTTGATTACGAGCATGACTGATTGGGACCATTCTTGGAAATTCGTTCCATTTAATCTATGTTGCGTGATTTGCAAAGAAAGATTATCAATAGAAGGAGATGGAGTTTGGGCTGAAGGTATTATGTAACTAGGTGTTTGGGATGAGGTTTGAGACTCATCAATGGAACCGAAGGTTGGTTGAACTCCAGCGATGATATGGCTGGAAAAATTAGGCCACCAGAATCGGTAGCTCTGATACCATGAAACAAGAGGGTATAGAAAATATCAGAAGAAAACCCACTTTATTTTTCTGATTATATGCAAGTATAATCTATTCTAATACTACTAAACTACTGGATTTTTAGTATATATTAACTTATCCTATCTATAGTATATCTTATCTTATCTACTAGAAAGTAAACTTATCTCCTAGAAGATAATCTCCTAAGCTAACTAAACTTATCTAAGATAATTATCCAACAGTTTCTATTAATATCAGATGTCTTCCTCTTTAATTGCTTTAGTTCTAAAATCCTGTTATTTTGCGCTTGCTGATGCGTTCTCGTGGTATTTCCAATTGCATGATTTTATTGATATAATGTCTGTTCATGAACATGATACAATTCTCTCTTAATAATTTCCAGCATGCTTGCACAAATATTTTACGAACTGAGGTTGACGGTTGGCCAATGTGTCATTGTTGTTAAACCTGCTTGTCTTTATCCCTCTTATTGTAGGAATATTCTTTAAATCCTCAAGGAGCACTGGCTTTGACCGCACCTCAAGCCCTCATCCGGCACATGCAGGCCCAGTCCATCCAGTGCATTGCATCAGGTGGTCAACCACCAAACTTGAAGTTTTTCTTCTTTTCTCAAAAAGCAGAAGAATCGTCTACCTATCTTGTAGAATGTAAGATCAACACGTCATCAGCTAAAGCACAGATAAATATTAAGGCAGATGATCAGAGAACAACTGAGGAATTCTCAGCCTTGTTCCAATCAGCCTTGTCCAACTTTGGCATCCCATGATTATTGGTACAATTTTTTACTCTAGGCTTCGATTTTGGTATCTTATTTCCTTTTGTTCATGCTAGAAGAAATTTTAAAAAATGAAATAATGAAGGCTTGTTTCAGGTAGCAGTAGAGGAAGTGTATAATGAGGTCAGAAACAAGGAGTTAAAGTTATATTTCATTCTCATTTTTTCTTTGTTCTTATAATTTATAATTCCGCGTTTTCGAGATCCAAATTCTGTTCCGATGCAACTGAAACTGTCGGATCAGTTATGTTACTAGATGTGTCTTTATCTCAAAAATCTCTGGTAGTTTTGCGTAGAGCGGCAGACTTAATCAACCGAAGAAGCAGTTCCCGTCTTTTGTGGTCGAAGAGGTCATGGAAGTCTTTTATTTTTTAAATGTATAATAAAAAGATGTCTTTGTTTAACCAAAGTGCTTCTTATGAAACCATCCAAGTGTAACATGTACTACTAAGCACGTATACAAACATGTTCGACTTGGAGCAATTGGTTTGGTGTCTCACTTTTAACATTGGTCCAATCAAATCGTAAGAAACATAGCAAATGCTTTGGTGAAACAAGCTTCGGAGTAGAGCAAATAACTAGCAGAATGAGCCTCCAGTGGAGAGCGCACACTCAATCTGTGAATGAGAAGTCTAGCAGTGGCTGTTCTTGGAGTGTTTTGAAAAGGCTACACATTAAATGCTAAAAAGTTGAAACATTAGGAGCACTCGAAACGACAAATTTTGCAGCCTTGACTTCCACCCTCTTGCAGTTCATATTTTAGCTACTACCCATGTTAAAGAGTTAGACGACTGTCATGACAATGCATGCGTAAACTTATTGAACAATGTCGCCCCCACAACCATCTGCCTCACCAGATCCGACTGGTCTACCAGTGTCACCATTGCCACCAGCACCTCCAATACTGGAAATAATACCATCTTCCGTCTCCCCAGTCCTACCACTTCCTGTAGATTCAGCACTGCAGCTTGCTTGCCGCCAACTCACTGTCGCCGGTGGCTTCTTCATCACCTTACGCAACTCGTTTGTTCGCGCTAACAGCTGCTTTGCTCCCACTGCTTTCTCCATGATACAGCTGGATGATGAGCTGAATAGAGCTGGAACCAGACGATATTGGGCTGAAAAAAAAATGATTAGCAATAAATAAACCAAATTTTGTAAGGAGTCTCAAAGTCGTAGCATGAGACACATGTAATGAATATGTGAAAAAGAGTCAAGGACTCTCTCTCTCTCTATCTCTCTTTGATTTTGTTTTTTTTAACTTAATAATGATTTCATAAATGAGACTTAAAATTGCAAAATTGATGTCCAACTCTCTGCTAACTTAGAATAGGAGACTCCAAATTGTAAGTGACAATCCGTAAGTTACAACAATTCAAGTTAGAAGGCAACATGCTAGATTAGCAACTAAAATGAAATGAAGATGAATTAAAGGGACCACAATTGCTTGACTTTAGAACTTATGTAATTAGTTAGACCTTTTGCAAGTATTGTCATTCTGATTTTAAGTACCATTTTTTTTTCCAGAAGTTTCGCAAGATTTAAAAAGTAATTAGAAAATAATCTTCTATTTCTCTCAATCCATATATCATGCACATTAACACCCAAAGCAAGCTTAAACAGTAAGCATTTTTCAAAGCTGGATGCCTATGAGATAATATCATACTACTTAGTGAAGAGACAATACAGGTTAATATCATACTACTTAGTGAAGGGGCAATGCAGGCCAAATAAAATGAGGGTTTTGCTCCAAATGACTAAAGAGAAGCAGCAGTTGAAGTAAAGATGGTGTAAGTCTTTTAGAATTTAAGAGACTCTTTGGTACTCAACCTCCCTATAGCAGCGAGCCACAAGATAAATGCATTGGAGGGGATCATAATGAAATCCCAAACAAGCTTGCTCTGATAACTTCTAAGGAGAGGCTCTCTAAGAAGTGCTTTATAAGACCTAGTAGAGAATACCAACTTCTTGTCAAACAACTAAAAAATCGAGGAGTTAAGGGAATAAAAAGGCAGGTTTGCCGTAAGCACTAAGGATACCCTAATAGAACAAGCAAGCCAAGACCATGCATTATTCCCGATAAGAACTTAGACCTTGGATCTTCAAGAATAATGGATTTGAGGTTCTACAGTTCAGTTATCTTATATAGGAGGCCAATGTCTAACCGATTGTCAAACTAGAAAAGTGTCTTTACCATCTTATGCTTGATGGAGAATTAGATAGATCCTCTCAACAGGAGGATTTGTCTCTGTTAGGATTTATTTTTTAATATATCATATTTTTATTTTTGACATTTTTATTGGACATGTTTTATTGAATATGGGAATTTTCATAAATCTTGAAGATGTGTCTTATTCGGAGATTGTGTATTGGAGATTGTGTTTTGGTTTTGGCATATGGACAATGCATGGTTACAGTGGAATTGGAGTAATACGTTGATAAGTAGAGTTTGTATTTTAATGAATTTCTCTAGTTAGTGTTTCAATAGGAGTATGTCAAACACCGTCAGTAAAGAAACCTAGTGGGTAAGTATGTGTTACTAAAAAGATAGAGTGACGTGTCCATGTGGGGTAGGTTGTTGACTGCACATATTAGGTTTTGTCCCTTTTGAAAGGAGTCCATCAAAACAAAACCAAGAGTGTGTGGGAGTGTTACGTAGTGGTGGCTGCAAGTATGTTCTTTTGTTTTTTGGCTGTTGGAGCATAATGTACTGTCGATATACATTGGTTGCTGCTCTGTTTTCCTTGATCCTCTGTTGAGCTGATTGTGTGGGATTCTTGGAGCAGTTCTTTTTCCATTCTGATTTTATCTCTAACAAGCAGTATGCATATGATGTGGAGTTGTTGATTTTGCTGGTTTCTAAACTGATGTCTGCAGCACTATGAAGTCTTCGTCACAGATGAGTATACCTATAATTGGTGTTGCGACTTGGTTGTTTGGTGAAAATTTTCAGATCTGAAATTATTTCTTTCCTGTTTTATTTGTCTTTGTTTTTGAAGTAGAAGTAGTCTGAAAAATCCTCTGACGAGGTTAACACGAGTTGGTCGTGTTATTGGGCGTAAAGATCTTTCACGGGTAGTTAGGTTGTGGGTCGGTTACATAGATTGGGTCTTACGGGGTAGATTAATCGTGTGTAATTTTTGTGAACTACTGTGAAATAATTTAATCTGGGTGAGGGCCCCGCAGACGTAGGCAAGGTGTTCCGAACTACGTTACCAAACATCGGTGTCTTCGTTATTTTGCAGTTATGATTTGTTATTCACTTACGCGTAGAAAAATTTGTGGATAGTCTGCGAATTGATTAACGATTTAATTGTTTTAGTCTCAATATCCAGATGCTTTTATTCTTCATGAAGTAATGATGCAACCACTTTATCCAGGGAGCTTTTATATCAAACAAAAATTTCCAAAGTCTTGGAACTAGCTTATCAATCTGATTAAGCAAATGCCTACACCTCTATAGTCCTTAAGTAGGCAAACATTTGATTATTTCACTTTTAAAACTTTAGAAGAGTTGTTGACATAACTACAAAGGAAGTCCATAAGAAGTTTACCTATAGATTTTAGGATCTCTTGTGGTAGAGCTAGGTGTGGAACACTAGTAATTTGAAAATTAGATAAAACGAAAATAATTAGTTACACTCTATTCCCATAAGAAAGAGTTTGATTAGTCTAACTATTAAACCATTTTTGTATAGAATAAAGAAGAGGGACACAACCCTAAAAGATGAGCTTTTTAGTGGAAATTGGAACCCATAGATAATTAAAGGGAAGTTGCTGAATTGAAAGAGCAGTTGTAGAGGTAAGAGAAAATACATTCTGGCTAACACTTACTAATAGGAATATAGAGCTTTTGTTTGGATTGAAGACCATACTTGATATTAATTTGAACGTTTCCAGAGAGTTAAGTAGGATATTAATAAATTGTAGATTAGTAACATTAAAAAAAACAATAGGTCATCAATAAATAAAAGGTTAAAGATGCTAAGATTCCCTTATTTATTATGAATCCTAAATTTAGTCTTAGTGTTTATGTTTAACCAAGTCAATCTCTAGAAATTTTCCATATTTGTAGCAAATAAATAAGGTGATGGGTCACCTTACTTGAGACCTATAGTTGCCTTAAATACCTTTGATGGTTCACTACTGATGCATTTAGTGATCGGGGTAATGAACTTACAAAGAAATCCCATTGCTTGCATTGGGCTGATAAAAAAATCCAATAGAGAAAATCAAAGGCTCTTGTGAAGACAATCTTAAGTTCACAACTCTTAATGGATTTCTTGGAATGGTAGCTCTTAAAAAGTTCTTGCACAATTATGATGTTGTCACCAATATTTCTACCATGTATATAAGTTATCAAGTAAGGGCTTATCAAGATATGTAAAACTCTTTTAAGTCTATTGGCAAGGATTTTATAAATCACCTTTTAAATTACATTGCAATAAGCAATAAGTCTCTACTCATTTAGGATGTGGGATTAGGGACCTTGGGAAGAAGATCATATAGGTCTTGTTCAAACAAGTATTATGAGTTATGATTAGAATTGTGAATGCTAAACTTACATTGCTAGATTTAGATAAGACGTGTATGCTTATAAGAATATTCACATATATATTTGATTGTGTGGCTCGTTGCCAATGACTATAAATATATTAGCCACTGAGTTATGTAGCTCAACCCATAATTTCCCTCCTCAGGTGCTGTAACACCCCACTCCCACAGGACCCAAACCCGGCATCATGGGTGATATCCGAATTCGTGCCCCGTGAGGGTGCCATGCTAGCACACTAAAACAGTCAAACATAGTACAGATTTTTTTATGGATACAACCAAATGCGCAAAAATCAGTAAACAATTTTGGCCTGCTTTATTTCATAGACATTTTCAATCATAGCAATACTATCATCAAAAATTTCAATAGCCATTTGTGCTCGTTACAGACAAAACATTTTAGTCATAACGTTTTTACATTACAACATCATTTTTAATAAACGGAAAACATAATTTGCATAAAGTATACAATTCGATACAAAAAAGAAAGAGTACAATGCAGATGTGAACTGATCCCGACCTCTATCTCTTATTTGCATGCAGTAAGCATACTCCTATTTGTCTAACGGGGTACTCTTTAAAGCCTGAAAAATAATTGCAAATTTTAGGTGAGTTTTGCGAACTCAATGAGTGACCATCACCGATGGCTCACCCAATCACGTAACACATAATTCACATCATACACAGTTATACTTCACATTCAATAGAATTTAATCACTCATATAATGCATATGCAATGCACATGAGACCTACTTTTTATTTGTTATTTTGTTGTGACCGAGTGCCTAAATTGTCCCATATAGGGCTCATTGATAACTGTCCCTTATCTACTTGGGGGATACAGGGCTCATTAAACGTTGAGCCTAAGGCTCTAAATCACTATTTGAGCTCGAGGCTCTTTTCACAATTTGAGCTTTAAGCTCTAATCGGTGACTACTCTGGTCACAACTCCCATTATATTTCATACATTCATTAAATGGAATGCCTCAATCACATTTGCATATACTCATACAATCACATTCACATATCATCGGACCTTAGTCCGGCATCCAACATTAAGTTGAGAATCATATTATCATTCATATGCAAATTCCCATTCAGAACAGATTTATCATCGGACTGTAGCCTAGCATTTATCAATCAAATTATGTATACTTATTTCATCTCATTCATATACAAGTAGCACTTTAATATCCCAAGCAAATATCACAATCCTCGGACCTTCTGCCCGGAATTTAACACTGTCAATCACATTCATATGAGCATTCAGTAGTCAATCAATACAAAATTCAAAACAGAACAAACAATGGATGAGTCCATCTAGGTCTACTCACAGTACGCTCCAGATTAACATTTACTTCCAAATTCTGGGAACGTGGACATTTAACCTGCATAACCCATTTATGCAAGATACCCATACATCACAATTGTACAATTATAATTGTTTAATAATGCACATGTATGCAATGAAATATGTATCATGCATGTTCACGACAATCCCGGGTATCTTACCATTAATTTCATCACAAAATCATTCTTACATCAAAACTCATCTAAGTATAATTTATACTTAAGTTTATACCTCACGAAGACCATTAATATCTCTATTCCTTTCTTATTGACTCACTTTAGAAGTTTTTTCCAAGTCACACTTTTGGATCTACTGTTCACATCTAATTAGAAAGCGAAACTGATGTAATTTGGTCATACTCTTTTTTAGAAAAGTGTTCCTCTATGTCTTATGTTTCTATTGACACCAAAATCACTCAATTCGGTTTAGTACTTTGGAAGATATAGCTCAATCATTTTCAGACTGCTCTTATCCAAAAATAATTCACTATGTCCAAATTCCATTAAGAAATTGAACATATTAGAGACTGAATCATAATTCGACTCTTTCATATGAATTGTAGCCATATTTCTATAGTTTACTCTGAAATAAAAACCATCTCATTTGAACTCCTATAGATCTAGATATAATCAAAATACTGAAGTATGCTCATTAAAAATAATCCCATTTTCACTGTTCCAACAGATTCTCACACTTTCATTTGATCAATCTTTTCTCAATTCAACACCAATTACTACAAATGTTCACGGAGAGAAATAACAATGTGTTAGGAATCTATTGCTTCAAGAATCAAGTCATTTGGAGGTCTAGAGAAGAAGTTATGGTCAAAAGAAGCAACCATGTTTATGTCCTGACTACTAATGAACCTATGTTGGGTCCATTGCCATAACTTTCACAAAAGATATCGGATTGATCTTGTTTTTAGACGGTGGTAAAGAGAACTGCGAAATTACAACTTTTACGAAGAACTCGAAATGAGAGTTTGCCTTTTAAAAGGGTCAAAATCACGATTTACTATATCTGTCCCAAGAATGTCCGTTTAACGGACATGAACGTTTAATGGACATTTATATCCGTTTAACGGACATTGTTGGGCTTGGGGCACTTTTTCACCCGAGAAAGTCCGTTTAATGGACATCCATGTCTATTTAACAGACATGCACTGGACTGGGGGTGTTTTTACACTCGTGAAGGCCCGTTTAACGAACCTAAAGTCCGTCTAACGAACATTAGTGACCGAAAACTCCTTCCAAAGCCTCTCCAAAAGTTCCTACATCCATTCTAACATCATATACACCCTTAATCTTCTCAAATTTACCTCTTCTAGCACAAAACCACTTCATATCAATTCAAACACCAACTTTGTTTCATTAAAACTTCTAATCTCTACTCAAATGATTCATCACATTCAACTACATTTCATCATTCAAACTTTCTATCCTTTTTCCATAACATTTCTTATTCCTAAGTATCAAACACTTCATATTCAAAATTCATCATTTCAAGTTGATGACTACCTCATGTATACCTCAAGCTTAGCTCAACAACATCCATACCCAAATTCATATTCCCTATTTGTTCATAAACACCCAAAATAGAACACAAACATAAACATTCATCCAAGATTTTGCTGCATCTAGTTCTCATTTTTACATCAAAATTTGAGACTCTTAAAAGCAGAATTTATACTCGATGTATCATAAAAAAGGTAGTCATATGTCTCTAGTTTAATCCAAATCAATAATCAACTCATTTAGATAACTACAGAACAAATGATGGATAAAATACAGAAGTATATCAGTGAAAATTTTTTTGCTAATATTTTTCAGATTTTCAAACTTTCAACATTTACATCTAACTCATCTTATACCTAGATTATCTCTTCCATTTCATTTCCTCATCATTCTCTACCTAATTCAACTCAATAAATCACTCAAAAACAAATCATGATCTATACTTGATCATTAACCAAAAACAGAGCATCAAACATGTACCAATTCATCATAACCAATTTTCATCCAAACACCACTTTTATGATCATTCAACTTCCAACACATCTCTATAACAAATCATGGGTCATTAAGGATCATTCACAATTACAAAAGCAAGAAATTTACATAGATTTTTAACCACCCACGTCACACACACACAACTTGTAGGAAAATCCCGGTGCAAGTATCACATACTCGCGGTGCGAAAAACAAAAATTTTTATTCCGGAACGTTCCCGAAAGCCAGGATCCATTTGTCTATATGAAGAGTCAAACCATAACGACCAAAGTAGACCGTCTCTAACGGTATCCACGCAGAGGTCGGAGAACCT
>JAOSBP010000008.1:18703553-18718266 GCA_027563825.1 Erythroxylum mucronatum
TTATCAATGTAACATAAATCATGGTCTTAAAATATGTTTGCATTGATTAAATCACACAATTAAAATAAATACGAAATTAATGAAAACAAATTAAAAACACCCCCTTTTTCACAGCTGTATTTTTTTGTCGTGTCTCTGGCTTCAGTATATCTTGGCCAAAGCCCTTTGGTCTCTCCACGCTAGCTTCTTAAAAATTCACCTTGCTGTAACGTGTTTCTCCTAAGCCATCAGCTATGTTATTTCTTTTTTTATCTCCACCTATGGCAACTTTTTTCTCTCCCATCAGGTGTCTCATTTTGCTTGCACAAAGTGTCTCCTCCACTAGCTAAAATTTGATCATTTCATATCAGATGTCTCATGGTGTTTGGAGTGGAGTGTATAGTGATGATGCGTTGGCTCCCACCTCTTTCTTTTCTCCACTAACTAATGTTTAATCCTTATTTAATGTCCACCCTTCTTGTCTTTCGTGCGTATGTGAGAGCCTAGTAGCTCACGTTGTCTCCTAAAGTCACCAACTGTCTTCAATTTTTGCTTCTATTGTTGTTCTCGTTGCTTGCCACCTCAACCAGCTGCTTGCCTCAACATGCTTCTCCCAACTGCTTCAACGTCTTCGTTTGCTGCTTCTGCCACCTGGTGTTGCTTGAGTGTTGTCGTGAATGGGCGAGGGCTGTAACGTGAGTGGCTTTCTCTCCAATAGCTAACGTTTTTCTCTCCAGCTTCTCACGCATATTCCCCCTCCTTGCACCAGCTGTCACTCTTTTTCCTTGATTGCCGCCTTTTTTTTTCTTGTCTCTTGTGTATTGTCAAAGTCTCCACAAGTTGCGCCGCCAACTTCCTTTATCTCAATGTATTGGTTGTCTTTTAGTATTTTCTTTGGTCCACAATTCACACAGCCTTCAACGAACTCATGCCTTGTGTGTTGTTTTTTGTTAGCTTTTCCACTAGCTAAGTTGTTCTCTACCCATTCAATATCCACGCCTCCCTCTTGCTTCAACGTTGCTGCTTTCATGTGACACAAAAGTAATTGTTTATGGTCCACCTTATTCATGCCCATTACTCTCCAACGCCACTTGCTTTCCTTTTCTGTTTTTCAAAGATTTTTGGTCCCACGCAAATTCATGCTCTTTGTCCCTCTCTGCGCACGCCTCCAGCATTTTTTAATGCCACCAGCTGCTTCACATTACCATTTGTTTTCTATCCCTTGAACGTCCATTGAGGTCTCCCATTACATTCACGTTGTAACCATTTTGAGGGCTTTTCTTGCTTTATACTCTTAAATATTTCAAAGCCAATATGTGCCTAAAATTAGAACAAATAACTTTTAATTAGTGCAATTTAAATATTAAATGGACAATAGTTCAGCAAATTGTGTATCAAAAATTAATACAAAAATGTCCATTAACACAATGCCTGTCATCAATTCTATAAAATGACATGAAGTCTTGAGATCTAAAATATAGTGGAAAAAGATAAGATTTACTTGTAGAACTAAATAAAATGTCTAAACTAACCCTTTTCATTATCTATAATACCAATTTATCCCTTAACATTTACTGAATAAAACAATTAGCATTCTAACACATCCCTTCATCGAGTTTCCATTAGTTAAAGGTGATGGCCCTAGTACAAAGGGACACATGGACTACTAGATTAGCCAATATATCATTTGGTAGTTGACACGTCCTATATTTTTATATACTTTTTTAATTTTTGAAATTAAAAACATATTAATTTTTTAAAAAACTAACAATTCTGAATAAACAAAATAAACCCAATCTTTGAATTGTCTCTCTTTCCCCAATCTTTGATTTCATTAGACCCTGATTAACCATCCAATCTTGTTTGCAATGCGCTTCACACTACTCTTTTTAATTATCATCTTTCCTTCCATTTACACTATCATGGCATAATGGGTTCCATCGTATGAAAGATCAAGATTAGTTTCTTTTACAATATTAGGAATATACCTAGCTGCAATAATGAGAATGCTTATCCTTTCAACCCTTGTGAATTTTAAGGGTTTTAAATATGTATTTCTTGTTAAAGCAAGATTAGGTGTTTTGTGGTCTTTATTTTGGTATAAATATACAAGTGATCCTCCTCACTTTGAGTAGCCAAAAGCCAATGCTACTAAGTTTGGAGAATCTTTACTTCCAATGAAGGTCATTCAGAAAATAAATGTAGAAAATGGAAGGATTGCTAGTATAAAAGTTGCTAATATTTTATAGAAAAGGATTATAATGAGCTTGTCGACTTAGGCAATTGATTGAAATAACTTTGCATTCTATTATGGTTAATATATGATGGTTGCATATTTGACTATATTTATAAATCATATTTGATACATTTTTTCTTGATATTTTATACTTTTATTTTATATTTGGTACTTAATTCGCTCTAAGTGCATTTATAAGTTATAATTGCCTTAATGGACAAAAAAGGAGAACAATTCGGATGAAAACAAAACATAAAACAAAGTTTTGAAACAAATAAGGGATACATGGCCGTGTCTATGGTCATGTAAGTCTCTAGTACACGTCCATGTATCAAATCACGTATCTCCCAAAAATCCTAAAAATTACTACGAAAAGATGTGAAGAGAAACAAAAAAGGATAGCAAACTTATAGAGGTGATTCCAGAAGTAGAGATCGTTCAGAAGGGGTACTATTGATCCAAAGACATGGAAAACACGAAGAAATCATTGACATATCCAATAGAATACAACATCAAAGCTTTACCTTGCAAGAACATTCGATAGAAAAGAAAGGAGATTAAAAATTATGATATCTTTCTTTTATATTCATTTTTTCTTGTTATTGATGTTTGACTTAATTTTCTATTATGTGTAATTAAACACCTTGTTAGTGTCTAGGTATGAACCCTAGTTTGTGGTACAATATGTTTTAACTCTTTTATTTAATGCAACTATTTTTATTAATCTATTATGATTCAATTATGTGTTTAATATAAGTTCTAACAGATCTGGATTATTAATACATAACATATAGAATGAGAAATCCTATGTATAAATAGATCTACCATCATTAAAAGGAGTTGATTGCAAACCTAGAGATAGGTCAACAAAAATCCTCTAGATTAGCGTCAATCCTAACAATGGAATTCACAAATCAGTAAAGCGATCTTATAACCTTTAACCTAAGTAATTTGGTTAATAAACCTAAGATTAGTTGCTAGTAGTCTCAAGTGAGTTATTAGCATACGATTGGTTTTTTTACAGTCTAATAGTCAATAAAACAATTTCATAATAAAAGGTTAATTTTCTAATGATTTTAGGGGGGTTCATTACCTAGGCACTAATTCTTAATATTGACTGTTTTCTAATTGATTTTCTTTGTTCTCTGCTCATTATTGTTTTCTATTTATTTTAATTGTTTAAGTTTTATTTTCTTTAATAAAACCAAAATCAAATTTGAAGGCTAGATAATAAGATAACCATCATTACTAGTATTCATTGCCTTTGTGGGATTCGACCCCTATTTGCCTGTGTTAGGTACAGCTATGTCGTGCACTTATGATTAATTCAAACATTGGCCCTAATATTATATCAATCAAGGTTTTCACATCGTTGTCGGGGATAGTGGTATTAGGAACATCTAGATGTTATTACTCTAGTCATTTTTTTATATTTATTTTATTTTTTATTGTTATAGTATCTTGTTGTATTATTTGCTTATTCGTTTAATTATCTTTTGAACTTCTTTACATTAATAGTATGTTTATGGTTTATTTTAGGGATTAAGTTTTAACATCATCACCATAACTCATAATGGAAGGATGGAGCAGATAGTACTCCTATAGGAACTACGATGTATCTTCGCAATACGTAGCATTACTATATAGGAGAAAGAAGTTTCCTCATATTTTTTCGGTGGCTCAACTAACATCTATGACATGCTACGACATTTATGGGAGTAACCAATACAAGAATGAATGTTAAGCACCAACCTATATATGGGAGCAACTAAGCATGTACAATCAACCTTAACGTGCACTATATGAGAATAACATAAAGTGGAGCAAATCTTATGGTTATAACTTAGAGTGGAGCAAATCTTCCACTTATGGATGGATTTATTATACTCCAGTTGAATATTTTTAGTACTAATCATCTCAATTTAAGGAGCCAACTCTAGAAGATATAATGGTTGATTTTATTTAAGAATCAATTATAATGCATCACGAAACAAAGGCTTGTATATAGAATAAGGTGAATCAGATTGACTTGTTAGCGAAGATAATATCTAATGAGATGCAGGGCAGTTTTCCTAGTCCTACTAAAGCGGATCCTAAAGAATTTGGAATGGCAATCACCACTAGGAGTGTAAACAAGCTTCCAAAAAAAGACAAAGAAGAAGAAGTCTCTATCCAAGAAGAGGAAGTGGAGAAGTGGCAGGAGGTAATTGAAGAAGATGAGCTAAAAACCTTTGTCTAGGAGGAAGAAGAAAAAAAAAGAGTGGACAGAGGTGGTTAGGAAAAACTAGCAAAGGAACCAAATAAGGAAACTACTGATGAGGCATTGGTAGCCACCTTAAGTAGGGAGGGTTCCTACTTCCTCTAAGACAAACTATTTGAGCTAATTGACGATTCAGGGAGTTTTATTATTCCTAATTTTATTATTATGTTTTCATTAAAAGGGGCATTAATAGAGTACATTGGTGTTATTAATCTAATCAATTATGTCATGATTATTAGTTTGCAACAAATGGCTTACTTATAAGCTACAAAACTTTTATACAGAGAAGTAGGTGGAAGCAAGTCATTGATTATAGACCTAGCATAAAGTTAAACATGTAGGGTACATTAAGTTAACAACATTAAACAAGCGTTACATAGAAGGCAACCCATGAGTTAGTTTTAGTTTTATTTTAATTTCTATATTATTTTGTTATTGCTTTCATGTTAGTATAGGATTTTAATTAAGTTTTTATGTGTTTAGGATAGGAAATCAATCTCCCCAGTGATATAGTGTGCATAATTGATGTGTAGGGTATGCGTGTCTATATGTTATAATGTTTAGTGCAAAAAATTTTACATTTGAGCATCTAATTTTCAAGTTGCACACATTTACAAAATGTTACATACCGACTAGACACACTGGTGTAGTTTTACACATTTTAATACACGACCATGTATTAAACCGTATAAATCTACGAAAAATTGTAACTTAGTGACATACACCACGACTCTTTTTAGAAAGCCCCAACACTTTCATTTTCTCACATTTTCTCTCTTCTTACCCACTCCTATTGTCATCCTTTTGTTCTCTAATCCCATTCTTGACATTTTTCGGCCAAATTAGTGACACCCAAGTAAATTTTCTAGTTGTTTTCACTTGTTTATGCATGATTCAATGTGTTTTTTATGTGATTTGCAGATTTTTCAATAAAAATGTCAAACTTATGATTTAGAGATTTTTAGAGAATTTGTGTGATTTTATCCTTAATTTTAGTTTAATAGTTGGATTTAATGTAGCAACCCACTCCCGCAGGACCCGAACCCGACATCGTGGGTGATATCTAAATTCATGCCCCACGAGGGTGGCGTGTTAGCGTACTGAAATTATCAAAACTCAGTTCAACTTTTTTTTGATTACGTTCAAACACATGCAGAAGTCAATAATCAATTTGGGCCCACTTTATTCGTAAATTTTTTCAGTCATGCACTATAATCAACAAAATTTCAATAGCCATTTAGGCCCTTTACAAAAACAAAACATTTTAATCATAACATCTTTATAGTATAACATCATTTATATAAACATTGTACAATACTTTTGGAATACATAATTTGCATAAATTATACAATTCAACACGAAAAAAGAAAAAATACAATGCAGACGCGAACTGATCTCGACCTCTATCCCTTACTTGTATGCAGTAGGCATACTCCCGTTTGTCTAACGGGGTACTTTTCAAAGCTTGAAAAATAATTGCAAATTTTGGGTGAGTTTTGCGAACTCAATGAGTAACCATCATCGATGGCTCACCCAATCACGTAACACATAATTCACATCATACACATTTCACACTTCACATTCAATACAATTTAATCACTCATATAATGCATATGCAGTGCACATGAGACCCACTTTTCATTTGTTACTTTGTTGTGACCGAGTGTCTAAACTGTCCTATATAGGGCTCATTAATAACTATCCCTTATCCACTTGGGGGATACAAGGCTCATTCAACGTTAGGTCTGAGGCTCTGAATCATGATCTGAGCTCGAGGCTCCTTTCACACTTTGAGCTTTAAGCTTTGATTGGTGGCTACTCTGATCATAACTTCCATTATATTTCCTACATTCATGAAATGGAATGCCTCAATCACATTTGCATATACTCATACAATCATATTCACATATCATCAGACCTTAGTCCGGCATCCAACATTAAGTTGAGAATCACATTATCATTCATATGCAAATTCCCTTTCAGAACACATTTATCATCGGACCGTAGTCCAGCATTTATCAATCAAATTATGTACACTTATTTCTTCTCATTCACATACAACTAGCACTTCAATATCCTAAGTAAATATCCCAATCCTCGGACCTTCTGCCCAGAATTCAACACGGTCAATCACATTCATATAAGCATTCAGTAGTCAATGAATACAAAATTCAAAACAGAACAAATAATGGATGAGACCATCTAGGTCTACTCACAGTACGCTCCAGATTAGTATTTGCTTCTAAATTCTGGGAACGCCTAAATGTGGACATTTAACATGCACAACCCATTTATGCAAGATACCCATACATCATAAGTTGTACAATTATAAGTGTTTAATAATGCACATGTATACAAAGAAATATGTACAACGCATGTTCACGACAATCCTGGGTATCTTACCATCAATTTTATTATGAAATTATTCTCATATCAAAACTCATCTAAATATAATTTATACTTAGGTTTATGCCTCATTAAGATCATTAATATCTCTATTCCTATCTCATTTACTCATTTCAGATTTTTCCAAGTCACACTTTCGAGTCTACTGTTCACATCCAATTAGAAAGTGAAACTGATGTAATTTGGTCATACTCTTTTCTAGAAAAGTGTTCCTCTATATCTTATGTTTCTATTGACACCAAAATCACTAAATTCGGTTCAATACTTTGGAAGATATACCTCAAACATTTTCAAACTGCTCTTATCCAAAAACAGTTCACTATGTACAATTTCCATTTAGAAATTGAACATCTCAGAGACTCAATCATAATTAGACTCTTTCATATGGATTGTAGCCCTATTTCTCTAGTTTACTCATAAACAAAAATCATATCATTTGAACTCCTATAGATCTAGATATAATCAAAACACTGAAGTATGCTCAGTAAAAATAATCCCATTTACACTGTTCCAACAGATTCCCACACTTTCATTTGATAAATATTTTTCAATTCAACACAAATTACTACAAATTTTCTTGGAGAGAAATAATAATGTGTTAAGAATCTATTGCTTCAAGAATCAAGTCATTTGGAAGTATAGAGAAGAAGTTATGGTCAAAAGAAGCAACCATGTTTATGTCCTCACTTCTAATAAACCTATGTTGGTGCGATTGTCATTACTTTCACAAACGATGTCAGATTGATCTCATTTTTTAACTGTATGAAAAAGGACTTCGAGATCTACAACTTTTATGAACAACCAGAAATAAGGTTTTTCCTTTAAAAAGGTCAAAATCACGATTTACTATAGCTATCCTGAGAATTTCCATTCATTCATGTCTGTTTAAAGGACATTATAAGGCTTGGGGCACTTTTTCACCTGAGAAAGTCCGTTTAACGGACATGTGCTGGTCTGGGGTGTTTTCACACCCGATAAGGTCCATTTAACGGACCTAAAGTCCGTCTAATGGACATTGGTGACCCAAAACTCCTTCCAAAGCCTCTCCAAAGGTTCTTACATCCATTCTAACATCATATACACCCATAATCTTCTCAAATTCACCTCTTCTAGCACAAAAGCACTTCATATCAATTCAAACACCAACTTTGTTTCATTAAAACTTCTAATCTGTACTCAAATGATTCATCACATTCAACTACATCTCATCATCCAAACTTTCTATCCTTTTTCCATAACATATCTTATTCCTAAGTATTAAACACTTAACATTCAAAATTCATCATTTCAAGTTAATGACTACTTCATGTATACCTCAAGCTTAGCTCAACAACATCCATACCCAAATTCAGATTCCCTATTTGTTCATAAACACCCAAAATAGAACACAAACATAAACATTCATCCAAGATTTTGCTGCATCCAGTTCTCATTTTCACATCAAAATTTGAGACTCTTAAAAGCAAAATTTATACTCAATGTATTCATAACAAAGGTAGTCATATGTCTCTAATTTAATCAAAATTAAGAATCAACTCATTTGGATAACTACATAACAACTTATGGCTAAAATATAGAAGTATATTAGTGAAAATTTTTCTGCTAACATTTTCTATATTTTCAAACTTTCAACATTTACATCTAACTCATCTTATACCTAGATTATCTCTTCTATTTCGTTTCCTCATCATTCTCTACCCAATTCAACTCAATAAATTGCTCACAAACAAATCATGATCTATAATTGATCGTTAACCAAAAACAGAGCATATATATTTACCCATTCATAACCAATTTTCTACACTCATCTAAAACCCACTTTGATGATCATTCAACCTCAAAACTCATCAAGCATATATAAGCAAGAAATTTACACACTCTCACCATTCACGACACCCATATACCCAAAACATCATATCATGAAATTAACCTTTAAATATCATCACAATTGCTTCATTTAACTAAAACCCATGATATTTGACAAGATACTTACTTGATTTAGTTCCCAAATTTTCATAATCTCACTCAACCCTAGCTCCCAAGCATCACACGATCTTCATCTTCTTGAGGTGGTAACGATGGGTTTTCTTGTGACAATGAAGAAGATGATATGGTGGGAGTAACAAGTGAAAGATGGAAGCATGAAGTAACTTGATGGAGGTTTGGGTGAGTCAAGCTTCATGAAGGAGAAGAACAATGGAGAAGAAATGAAGAAAATGAAGAAATGGTGCTTATGTCATGAGTGGAGAAGTGAAAGACCAAAAAGTTATGGTCTTTCCTTCAACAAGTGTCACTTGCCACATGTCACTTCCCTATGGTTCCATTTGGTCCACTTTAATAATTAGTCCATTTTGTCTCCAATTTCTACTCCAATTGTCTCTCAATTTTCAATAACTTAAGTCATGAAGTCCTAAAGTCATTTATAAAAATTTCCATTACCATTTTATAGTAAATTCTACTAGCATTTATCATTTATCTAACCACTTGGCATTTTTCCTAGTTCAAAAGTTACTCTAAATTTTCCGAAGATTTTCCTAAAATTCTCCAAAAATTCTATATCAATAATTACACTCTTCAAATTCAATTTTCAATGCAAACAAACTACATTTCTCAAAACAATCTCATTTATAACCAATTATACCCGAAATGTCAATGAGTGCATGTATAATTATTTTCATGTGCAAATTTTTTTTCACTATTCATGTGTACGTGCATGACATATTATGCATGAGCATGAGACGTGTTTCCTAATTTCTTAGTAATCTCTCACATTTACTATTTGAGCCTTAACATTGGTAACGGGACGTTATAGGTACAACGCGAGAAGATTAGCGATCTTTGCAAGGCATTCAGAAACTCCAAGATAGCTAGGAATCTTTTGTACTAAGTTAGTGACTAATTTGGATAGCTTTTTAGGCATATCAAACGTGAGTATCCTTTTGTATTTTGTATTAAGTTTGATGTGTATGTTGATATGTAAGTAAAGCGTGTTCAAACATTTACTTTGTTTAGAAATAAGAATAAGAATTTGAGAAGTTCTGTTTTATGTGATTATGTTAATTTAAAGGTTGAGTATGATGGATGTGCATATTCTTCTTTGTTGAGATTGCAAATTGTTGCTAGTATTATAATAGCACGTTAGAGTTGGAAAGATTGTATGTGATGAATCTTTTGAGTTGAGATTCAAGAGTTGATGAGATGTATTTAGTAGTTAAATGGATATGAAGTGATATAGCACTAAAAGGGGTGAATTTGAGGAGATTATGAGTGGAAGTAATGTTAGAATGTATGTTGGAAGCTTTGGAAAAGCTTTGGAGGGGTGTGGGTGTCACAAATGCTTGTTAAACGGACATTAATGGACCTTCTCATGTTTGGAAACCACTCTAGGCCCGTTTATGTTCGTTAGACGGACATATAAGTCCGTTTAACGGACATTCACGGGATAACTACAGTGAATTGCAATTTTGACCCTTTTAGATGTAGAATCTCTCTTCGAGTTCTTCGTGAAAGTTATAGATGTAGAAGTCTTCTTTCAAACCATTTAAAAAAGATCTCAATCCGACATCTCTAATGAAAGTAATGGCAATTGCGCCAAGACAGGTACAATATGATTAAGGACATAAACATGCTCGATTTTTTTGGCCATAACTTCATCATCCGACCTCCAAATGAAATGATTCTTGAAGCAATAGATTTCTAATACATTTTTCTACCTTTCCAAAAAAATTGATAGCCTTTAGTTTTGATTTCAAAAATATTGATTCAAAGAAAGTGAGGGTTCATTGAAATAACCTTACAAGGAAACCCGCTCACGCTTTATGACTTTGTGCATATGGAATCAGTAATTAATATTAAATATATCAATATAATATTTGTTCACTTTTCCAAAAGTGGCCTATATTTCTTTCTTAGGCCCAATAAAATTTATTGAAGGAAAAATAGGAGAATTTTAAAAAAAGATAAGAAAATAAATTAACAACATTGCCCATTCCTATCTTCACCAAATAAACAAAACTAGTGAGATAAAAACTTCAATTTCAATCAGTGGCAGTATAAAGTTCTTGTGATCATTTTTTTTATGATAATCAAGATAAGTATTCATCTTTAAATGAATGGATAAAACTTATAAGGATTAGAATCAATATAAGAATTCATCTTTAAATGAATGGATAAAACTTATAAGTATTAGAATAGAAGTAAAATTCTCTCTAATACCAATGTAAGAAAATTTCATTTGCATGATAGGATCGAAACATATTTGTATCACTAATCAATTGAAAAAAATCACTTACAAATTTTTTCTTTAATTCACAGTATAAGAAATGTCCAAAATCCCAACACTTGCAGAACTTCTTCTACACATATTTTACTGATTTTAAAATTTTCTCATCTAGTAACTTATCTTTCTAATAAATTATATCTTATATATGATTTTCTAGCAGTAGTGACCTTTACAATTATAACATTTTATATTATTAACTTATTATGTGTGCTTATCCATTATATGGAGTGGATAACCAGGATGAGATGATGTAGGCTTCACAAAAGAACTAGCATATGTCCACAAGGGTTATGAATCTTCACAACATTCTTCTTTAGTGCTTCTTTGTTGCCTTTACTGCAATGCTAAATTTTCTATATGAATAGAATTTAATATTTAATATTTTCTTTTCTTTGATTTATCCCTTGACTTTGAAAATTAATTTATGAAGTTATGTGGTAAGAAAGGAGGGTTTATCTCCTTAACAGCCAAAACTATGTGGTTATACAAAATCAAGGTTCCTCATCTTTACCAGTAAATCATTGTCAATTACTACATTTTGGTCATGAAATGGCCTCTTCAATTATAGGTTTTAGACTTTGGACCCACTAGAAGTTTTCAAAAAGGCAATAATAGTTTTACTAACATTTCCACCAGAGTTGTCGGGCTTTTGCATAAATATTTTCCTTTCTCTTCTTTTTGGGAAGCATTTTGTTAAGATATCCTCGAACATATTTATCTTCCCACCTATGTATTGGATGCTTGATTATATACACACACACACACACACACACACAAAATTCTTCCCTATAACACATGCTTACTTTGTTTCTGTTGGAAGCAACAAAGGCAAAATGGGCATAAAATATTTGAAGTTTATTGGAATATGACTTAATATAATTTCTATTTTGTATATTCATAATTGTAAACTATTATTTTCAAGGCTTGTTATGCCTCCAAGGATAATTGGATTTTACTTCTTAACACCCCCTCTTAATTTATAACTTTTATGAAATTTTTGAACTACTCCAATTTGTTCGAAGCAATAGCCTTAATAGAATATCAACTGGTTGATCTTCAGTATAAATGAATTCTAAAATAATTTCATTTCTACTAACCATGTCTCTTATGAAATGATGACGTATTTCAATATGCTTTCACGTTGCATGTAGTCATAGAGATAGCCAACACATTATCAAAGAAAATTATTGTAGATTTTGAGAAATGTTACAAATTTGATAGAATTCTTTGCAACCATATAGCTTCACATGTTGCTTCACTTGATGCAACACATTCTATTTTTTATGAAGATAATGCAACACTTTTTTTTCTTGAACTCTACATGAACTCTTTTTAAGAACTCTGAAATATACTTTTCTTCAGAGATAAAATTCTCTCCTTTTGATTTTTTCACTTGCATACCAAGTAAGTACTCCATAAGTCTCATATCTTTTTAAAAGATTTTATCATCTCACCATTGTTCCTATGTAAAATAGATCACTAACATATAAGAATACAATCAAAAAATTAGTACCTTCTTTCTTGATACAAAATGATAGTTCAAATGGACTTTTTTGGAATCTGTTTTGATGAAACTAGGAATTGATCTTGTTATTCCAAGCTCTAAGGGTGTGTTTAAAATTGTAAAGGGCATTACAAAGACAATAAAAAACTTTCCTTCTTTTCCTTTCACAATGTAACTTTGAGGCTGCTTAATATAGACTTCTTTTTCTAACTCTCCATTAAGAAATGCTAACTTCATATTAAAATAAAATACTTTTAATTCAAATTGTGCTAATAAAGTAAGAGCCAATATAATGGTGGATGTGAGTAACCTTTGGCAACGAGTTACATTTTTTTAATGACACCATATTTATAAAATTTGGTCTTATAGACCTATTTGACACTAATTACTTAATTTCCTTTCAGTCCCACTAAATATCAAGTGTGATTTTTATGACAATTTCTTCATACATTGCTTTGTTCCAAATTTCTTCTTAAGAAGCATCATTAAAACTTTATGGTTCAATTGAAAGTAAAGCCATATTGTAAGACTAATAAATATGATCCAAATAGCGATATCCCTTTAATGGAGTTTCTGAATTTAATGCATTACCTTATACATTGCTTCAAGCAGTTCTAAATTTTTTATTTCCACTTGATTGAACATATTCATGTTGTTGTATAAACGACGGTGACTTAAGAAAATAAAATATTTGGTGAAGTTTAGACTGCATCTTTCTCCTATTATATGCTACCATTTCATCGAAAATAACATCTCTGAAAACCACCATCTGATTTATTTTGGGATTGAATGTAAGGATTTCGGTCAAACCTACCTATCTGTACATGGTCCCTTCTCCCTGTATATGGTCCCTTTCATCATGTCCCGTAACTCCCACATGTGTGTTTGTCGCCCACTTCTGCAACCTTCAGCCTTTGTGGTGGATAGTAGGGTATGGAGTGTTGTTTTAAAACCTAAGTATTGGTTTTGGTTTCGGGTCCTATTCTCACCGAGTATCGGAGGCTACACCATCGAGTTTGCTCTGGAAGAGGATAGAAATTCGAAACACCCACAGCTCAAGAGGATCATCGTCGGCAATTGCTGGAGGTATACATGGTTCTTGATTTCGGTTATGCTTCCGCTTCATTTTTATGCATGTATCTTACGTAATTATTTTTGTATGAGATACCTGCATATTCTGGTTGAGTTTATCATTTGGTATTAGAGCCTATGATGCCCCTGTCTTGCCTGAAAACCACCGAAATAAATTCCTTTGTTTTCCTCTGTTATTGTTGCATTTTCTGTCAAACGCGTTGCGTGGAGGTTGTTGATTTTTTTGTGACTTTTAGACCTCCTTAAGATGTTAGACTCGTGTTGTTGTGTTTCATGGAGAGCTCTAAGGTGACAGAAACTGTATGGGATGAAGGGAGGATGATGGTTGTATGTGAAGGTGTCAACGTTGCCATTTCGTGAACGTTGCATGGTCCGTTTGCTGCGTTTCGTGCACGTCGCCTGGCCCTCCTCGTCCTCTGGCAGTTCGCCCCGCAATGTTTGGAGGCTTTTGGATGTCAAACCAGTCGGGGCCCCGACTGGTTCCAGCCGGGTCATGCCTGACCCGGCTGGAGGTGAAGATGATGATTTCGTCTGTTTTTTTTAATTAATAAATTTTGTTTTAATATTTAGTTGGGCTACTTTAGATGGGCTTGGACTATTTGCAGATCTAGTCTTTAATCATTTTTTGATTTAGCCTTTACTCTTTTTTGGGTTTGATTAAAATTATTCCTTTGAATTTTGTATGTCTTCTTTAATCTTATGACATGCATATAATCATTGATTAATTGCAACTTTTGTGTGTATAAATTCATGATTATTATACATTCAAAAAATTAGATTACATATTTTGTTTAATTTTTCACAAATTACATGTGATTAATTTCCAATTTTGTGTTTATAAATTCATGATTATTATACATGCAAAAATTAGATTAATTATTTTGTGCATTATTATTTAATTTATTTGCATTATTTATGACTTGATGCAAATATTTAGGCTTTAATTTAAAGCTT
>JAOSBP010000008.1:18721134-18734115 GCA_027563825.1 Erythroxylum mucronatum
TTTCCATCAGATTAAAGTTTGTTCTTCAATCTTCTCATACACTTCTTCCACGGAAAGCAATTAAAATCCAATCCCTGGATGCAATTAAAAATAAAATTCATATTATTCCCTCCAAATAAAATAATTAATAAAATATCACTATAAACAACAACATATAAAATCCCTAAAGAAAAAACCAAAATATTCCAATGATATAAAATATATGTAAAAATACCTCAATAAATAATTTTGTCTGCCTAATAACTTACATATATATATATTTATTTATTTATTTTTAAATAATTTTGCGTGGACCTGACCTACCCGCAAAATCAACGGGTGGGTCGGGTACAGGTAAATATGAATCGGGTAAAAAAACATACCAACCCATACCCGGACTGTTAGGGCGGGTACGGGCAGGTAAACGGGTGACCCGCCCGTTTTGCCAGGTCTAGTGTCGGACTCTTTTTGAGTGACTTATTAACCGCATGCCTTTGCGATATAGCTACCAAAGGTTATGTGCTAACCACCATAGGGTGCATGGATTTGGCATATTAAAAGGAGAATTTACAACCTTATAGCCTTCTCACTGTCGTATGATTAAATAAGTTGATTTGTCTGCAAAGTAATTTCTTTTTCCCTGATGTTGTCAACTGCAGAGACATGTATCAGAGGCTAAGTAAAAATACAAGTCATGTAAAACAAGGAAATCAAGACCTTAATGAGTGCCTTTTTCATAAAGCAAAGCAATTGTTTATGTTGTACTTATCAATTGCTTTTCAAGTCAAGTTGCTTAAAACAAGAAGTACTAACAAAGATTGGCCTCCATTTCAACAAGTATTTCCCAACTCCGTCTCCAGCAGAATTCCAGAAGTTGCTTTTATGTCAGATTCCTAACTTAGGGAGAACTTAACCAAGACAAACAAAACCCATCTACTCTTATGGACTTGATACATTAACTACTGATTTGATGAACTTCCAAAACAGAATTCATGCTACTAACCAAAGCCAACATACAGGAACGAGTCAGTGACCCATACCATAGTACTGAATTTGCATTAATCTCTTGAACAGGGGACTCAAACGTTGAGGCTTAACACATATATAGGACTTTTACTATACAGCTGACAAGTTAACCCTCTTTATGACCTTAGGACCGAGTTCATATTCCACCTGAAATGTTGATGTTTTAGACTTCATTACATACCAGCACAAAATCCTCCTTTTTAGGTCAAGTAGTAATAATAAGTTAATAACTATAGTGCTAATAATGATGTTCCAACTTGTGTTTCAGAGGCGGTGGCTAAAACAATCATTGTAAGCTTCCCTTCTATTAGTAGCAAAAACTGGAAGCAACGAGAAACATCCAAGAATTGAAACTTGTCATGAATAGTTCACATTTCCTGCTCTACTGTCTTCTGTGAAATCTCTATTTTATCTTTTCCTTTTACATGTACATCAACTATGATCAGCAGTTCCTCCAGTGTTTGATAAGACAAAAGTTGAAACCAGAATCATCCCCCTCGACCATTTTTATCGTTAAAATGCACGACTGATAGCAGCCATTGCTTCCAAGGTGCATCTTCTTGTTGTTCAAACCATGATAGGAAACAACTATCCAACAGGCAGAAGAAGTTGACATATAGGAGTTGATACCTTACTGGTACAAATCGGAAATTTGCAACTTGGACAACCGGCCATATACCTCCTTCCAGCAGGAAGGCAGGAAGAAAATCCCTCTTCACATCTTCCTTGATTTGACGAATACTCTTTCCAGATGAAAAACCCATGTAGGTGAAAAATATGAGTAGATCAAATGGGCCAAAGACTAAACAATCAATTGCCACTTTAGAAGCCACGAACTGCAGGGAATTCGGACGCAATAGCATTCGGGACTTTATGTATCTGTCTAAACCTTCATACCTACAAGAATCCAATGAGGATTTACAACCATATGTTACATGCCTCTCCAGCAAAGTACAACCCGATACATCTCTAACTCATTATTGTGCTAATCCATTAAACTCTATTCATTTAAAACAAGATTTTGATGTTTCAGGATCCTCACCTTTAACATTTCATTGACCATCATTTTGAGTTTCACGTTAAGGAAATAACACATAAATGATAGCATTTCAGGATCATTAGTAAAACAAGAAAACATAAAACTGTGTTATCGAGAGTGGGAGAGCATAGCCTACCAGAAATGGCCAACTGGTCCAACAAATCCCAAACCAAATAAACTTGTAGTTGCTACTCGTCTCCAGTTTATCTTTGGATTCTTTTCTTCATCCTAGCATTTGAATACAGGTTAGTCAAACAAGCTAAAGATATTGACGCGAAGCTAGTGAATTCCTACCAACCAATTTGTGAAGTCCAATTGCAATGTGACTAAATGTCTTTGTTTTCTCAATTTTGTTGGACATATTCAAGAAAAGAATGGCACAAATAGCCCCAATTATGACAAAGGGTTTTAGAGTTTCAATTTCTCTGGTTGCTAGCAATCAGTATTTCGTTCCAACAATCTCAAGCCAGTCGTCTAGGCAGTCTTGGTCCCTTACAGGCCATTGGATTTGGAACTCTGAAACTAACGACTGGATAAAATCGTATGTATAACACTTCAAGAACCAAGTTTTGAACAAGCAGCATTTTCTTCACTATCGAGGACAACATGGGCATATGCATATGCACACATCTTTTACATATATGCATACATGTCCAAAGGTTCCCAGAACATTCATTCATAAAAAGGAAAAGGAGAAAACCACTATTACGTATGAATAGCTAATACATGACACAAGCAGGAACTTCACTGAAATTCTTATCACCCGTTGCAGCAAAAGCAACATTTATCAGAAGCTATATAAGACATTAGTATAACTAGACACCAAAGAGTTTAAAAAATGGTTAAATTCTATGCTACCCAAAGATTAAGAAAGAAGTGATAGAACAGTTAAAGAATTTAAAATTATAGGCAATTCAAAAATAACAATCACATCTTCAATTATCTAATCTCATGAAATCACCCTTCAGAAGATCCTGGAGATTTAGTATGTACAATAGAAGTATTATTATGTAGCTAACGTAGCAATATTTTGTGTATCCACTAATAAAGTACGTTAAGTACTATTTAGGAATGTTGTAATGTACTATTATATAAATAGATGAGCTAAGCTTAGTTAATAATACAACTCAAAAGTCTTCGTGGTCTTTATGTTGTGGAGGCAGGCTTTACAGTAAAACCATGAGCTTAGTGAATAATACAACTCAAAAGTCTTCGTGGTCTTTATGTTGTGGAGGCAGGCTTTACAGTAAAACCATGTTAAACCAATATATAGATTCTTCTTCTCCTTTGTACCCTTTACTTTCAATTTCACCTGGTATCAAAGTCAAATTACAATTGCAGGAATCTCAAATCCTTTGTATCCTGATTTTGTCTATTTCTCTATTGATCACTGATGGCTCTCCTTTTACAGGAAGCCTCTTCCTTCTAGCAATTTATTGACTGCCATTAACTCTATTCTGTCCTCCTGACAGCCTATTGAGAGCACTAATACCTCTATTCACTTCAATTCTTCTTTTTCTGCTTTCTTCAAATTCTGCCACTAGATACCACTCAGTTCAGACCTTTTTCTCTAGCTTTAGTCACATGTTTTACTTTTCCTTTTTCCTTTTGTCAGCATGTCTTCTTCTTTGGTCACATTTGTCTTTATTTTTGACAGTATCTTCTCCAATCAACTACTTTTTATCTCCGATGAAGAAAGGAAAAAGAAAAGGAAAAAAGCGAAAAAAAAAGTGGAAAAGAAACCAAAAAAAAACAAGTATATATAACTTAATTTTTTATTTTATCTATTTGCAACATTATCTATTCCCAGATCTAGAATTCATACACGAACTAGAAATTGGATAGCGTTCTCTTATCAATTAGAAGGAAGTGTTGAAAATTATGGAGATTTAGTATTCAGTACAGGAATATTATTGTGCATCCAATAAGAATATTTTGCTTATCCAATGATAAAGTAATTGAAATACTATTTATGAATTTTATATTTTCTTATTATTAAATATTGTAATGCCCTATTATTGTATATAGATGGGATAAACCTAATGAATAATATACCTCAGAACCCTTATGGTTTTATGTACGTGAACATAAGCATTACAACCAAATTACATAGACCAATGTATAAATTCTTATTCTTCTTCCCACTCTTTCTTTTCAATTTTACATGGTATTGGAGCTAATTTGACAATCCTAGTAAGACATTCCTATCAGTCCTTAATTTTTATAATAAAGACTGTTCCCTTTTAATCAATTATCAAGACAGAGATAATAGGGAAGATGGATCCCGCTTTGTGGTGTTTAAGGAGTCCAATAACCGCTCATACAAACAACACCTTATAAACTAACAGAAACACTGGTCGATCAGTTTGGAGTTTGATGCATCAGAGGATCTTATACTCAACAGGACAAGAGGAGGCACACGAATCCCATCCCTGAACTGCAAAATAGGTTCTCTGATCAATTTGTGGTTCTAATCCCAAACCACCAAAACCAATATTTGAGAACCATTTCCAGGAAAAGAAAAGAAGCGAAAGACAGTGTGTAGGCATGGCCATTCACTTAAAATCATCCTTTACAAAATGGTGTAAAGGAAAATGGATGGAGAAAATTAGTAATAGGACAGAATTGAGATAGAACAGTACCAAGAATTTCCTTCAAGATCTAACTCAAGACTGAATTGCCCTAAATATCTCCCAAACCAATTCGGCCACCGAGTTAGTTAAAAGTTATGCATGTACTTATATGTCAGGCAACCAGAGTAAACATTTTAAAGCTGCCACAATCTTAACCAGAGACCAACTAAGCCTATCAGCGACAGATCACAAATGAAGCAAAGTGGAGCATTCCATTCCAATTTCTCATACCAAGAACAATGTTTAAGGCAACTGCTACGTAGCCATACATAGTTACATTAAACCAATAACGCTATTATGCATTAAACTGGAACACAACACGTTGAAAACAGGCTATTCAACAATCGATCTAAAGATTTTTCTACAAAATTTAAATTTACAGGATGTCAAAAATGACCTTCTAAGATTAACAAGGAAGATGAGTTGGCGAATAAAAATATTGGATAAAAGTAGGTTTCACAATCCAATTCAACAAAACAAGTCACCAGTAAATAACTTAAGTGTTGAGTGAGCAAATAAACTCCTGTAATCATTGAACTAGCAAAATTCTTAAGATGGATCGTCGAATAAAAATATTGGAAGAATGTAGGTTTCACTACCCGATTCAACAAAAACAAGCTACCATATAAAATAACTCGAATCTTGAGTGTGCAAGTAAATTGCTGTTATCATTTTGCGAATCGCAAAATCATTAACTCTTTCATTAGAAGGAATAGTCTCAGGATCACCTTAAGCAAAAACTATTTCAGCTAATGGACTGGAAACGGAAAGAAAATATAAAAGCAAGAGGAACAATGTTTTCAATTTGTAATCTTCAATGAAGGAAAACCAACATCCCAAACATTAAAAGGAAAAGGTAGAATAAAAAAAAATGCTAAGAGAAAATGAATGATGTCCATTTACATAAACAATGATTATATTGGTTGCTATTACCTTAAAAGTACAAGAATCGGACAAAAAGTTACCCCAGGCAAGAATCAGTATCCAACAACATGTGAAGAAAATGGAATAGACGAATAAAAGGGGTTTCCTTGATGGACATGTGTTTCAAATACCTGAATGATAAGGTCTTTCCTGATTGTGTAATGAGTGACTGACTGCGCAGCGATATCACCAAGGCCCCAAATCAAGCCGGAGCTAATCATCTGAGTCTTTACAGGGTGCACTGACAAGCATTTCTGGTACCATTTCCAGAATCTCAACATATTACTACGAAAGACAAAATGGGTATATTTGAAGAAACTTTAAGAAGAGGCCACCACGGATTGTTGTTTTCATGGATGCTTAATTTCAATCGACTTTCTTTTGGTAATGCCAACTTTGATCTTTCCCGAGAATTTCGTTTCCAGGGACGGTGGTCCGGGAGGGAACAAAAAGGCCAGTTCTGGCGAAGACCATGTTTTTGTATCGATACCACAGAGACTTATTATGTGCCACACGCACACTTGAACGTTTCTTCTCAATCTACAGCGAAGTTGTTTCCTATATTTGGGAATTGGGAATTTACTTTCAGGCTTGAGGCCGTGTAACGTGTTTTTGTGTCTTGGGTTTATAATATATTATTCTTGAGCCTAATGTAATGTGAAAGTGCATGTCTCTGCCCAGGTGGTGTTTTTGGGCTAGGCGTTGGTAGTTGAAAAAAGGAAGCATACATGCTTTCCGTTGCATTGCAAACTAAGAAGCCTGTCAGTTGGTGTTTTTGGGCTAGGCGTTGGTAGTTTAAAACAGGAAGCGTGTATGCTTTTCGTTGCATTGCCTCTAAACAACCTAGATAAAGGGGTGCGATCATATTAGTATTAATACATCGGATTTCATCATAATTTTAAAATTAAACGTGTTTAGATAAGAGTAATATTAAGATGGATGACCTCTTGAGAAGTCTTAGTATTACACTCCTCACTCACAACAACCTAGATAAAGAGCGATTAAAATTATTTATTTATTTTGAAGAATAATAATTAAAAAAAGGATTTCAATTAGCCTCAAGGTGATCAACTGACGCATTGACTAATTTGGCTTATAGCATAACCTAAGAAAGAGATTTATCAATTTGAACTTATTAAATTAAAGGAGATTCAAAATTTGAGTATCAATTTTGCCTTAAAAAGTGGACTTATATATCATATTGAATCACTATAAAATTATTTTTTCTTTAATTAATGTAATTTGAACTTCATTTTTTATTGTATTTTAATACTGATTTATAGTTAACCTCTCCTCAAAAGTTGTTGGATTGCAGATTACTATTTTAAGACTTAATTTTTAATAGATAGATCAAGTAGTATTTGATATTAAATTAGATTTGGCAATAAAAATATCAAATTCGTCTTTTTTTATTGTTAGAGGGACTAATAATTCGTATGAAAGTAGTTTTTTTAATTAAAAGAATTGTATTTTTAAACAAGGTAAGTTAAAGTTTTATACAAGTGTTGGGACACATATTGAAAGAGGACATAAATATGATATGAGTGTTCAAAACCATAATTCCTAACGGACAGGTGTCCTCTTTGTAGTGCACGTGTTATCAAGTTCCTATATTTAAGCCTTTTTGCTATCTTCTCTTGTACATAATTAACACAGAAGAGGAGACACTTTCTAACTACTTGTAAAAGATTTTTTAGAAATCAAAATCATACCAAAGTCCCGACTACTCTTTTAGACGTTAGTCTTACTTAGAGTCAGTTTAGTTAAGCTTTTATCGGTAGAACTTTTATTAGTAGAGTTTTTGTCAGTAAAGCTTTTTTGACAAGAGCTTTTATAAAAAATCAATTGATTGTTTGATTGTTGATTAAAAAAATAACTTTTTAAAAATAGCTTTATACAGTAGATTGTTTGGCAACATAAAAATAAAAAATACTTTTATTAATTTTAACTATATTTTATTTTATAATAAAATTATTTTAGAATTACATTTTCAAAATATGTTAAATTAGTTAAAAATTAAAATCAATTTATTTTTTATTTTTAATTTTATCCATTTTAGTAAATATATTATTCTATAAATTTTTATTTATTAATTTTCAAAAATCTAATAAATTTTTTGTAATATTCATTAATAGATATTAAATAACAGAATAAAATAAAATGAATTTACCTACAACTCTTATTTAGGATTTATTAATATTAGTAATAAAATATAAATATCTATCCAATAATATTTTGATTTTTATAAAAAATGAAAACCAAAATCATGAAAGGAAAAAGTAAAACCCAATGGCTCCCGAAGTATCAAAGAGATTGTTGCATAAACGTGTAGACGTCGACGTCTGCGTTGTTTTCAATTAAATTCTTAAAGAAGGTACATGCAATTTCTTATTTCTGCTCCAGGTCAAGAATCCAATTCCTGGAAACGTGTAGACCTTCGTCTGCGCAGAAACACGCAGACCCAACGCAGACCTTCGTCTGTGCAGAAACACGTAGACGAAGGTCTGCGTTAAAAACGCAGAGGACGGCGATTTATTTTTAAGGACAAATATAATATAAAGAAGAAGGTAACCTGAGAAGATCGAGAGGGAGGGTTTGACGAGCAGAAGAAACAAAAAGTCGGCGACAGTATTTAAGAGGTGTTCTTTTAAGTATGTGACGGAACTCAATTAAAAAATAGCTTTCCGGAAAAGCTAAAATTTGGGCTTTTCAGGAAAGCTCCAAATTTTAGCTTTTTAAAAAGTTGTATTTGAACTTTTAAAAAAGTTATTTCTAAGTCAGAAGTGCTTTTAAAATTTACAACCAAACACTTATTTTTTTTTTAAACAGCTTTTGCGGTAGACAAAAGTATTTTTGGACCCTCCAAAATCTGAACCAAACGGGGGCTTAGTCTTCTCACATGATCAATGTCCAATAAAGCCTTATTCTCGAGCACCTCATAAATTTTAAAGTGTTTAACTCACACTCTTGCAAGAATATTATGAAAGCACTAAATTATCAAAGGCAGTAATAATCACACAAAAGTTATGATAAAAACAACATTTATTACTTCTTAAAATTATACAAATGAATGCTCTCTTTCAATGTGTTCCTTTCTCCTCTATCTTTCCTCTAAGAACATAACTCAAATAAGTTATTTATACCCATCTCTTGCTTTACAATTCAGAATCTTAATTGAACTGGAATAACTAGATCATCTGTATCCTTATCTGATTACATCACATTAACTAATTGAATAACACCCTCATCTAAATAAGTTCGTATTTAATAGGATTTAGCTACATCGCAACTAATAAGATAAGAGGTTATATTTAACTAGAAATGATATATCTATATCCATGAAGAACTCTAGTATCTTTAGATGATCATCTTACATGTTCTATCTTTTAGAGCTTATATATATCTATTATGATCTTATCCATCACATCATCCAAGATTTCGCCTTAATCTCTATCCATTAATGATGAGTCATTCAAATCTAAAGCCTTTCATAGCACACTAATCCAGTATAATGCTTACCCATACAAGTCCATTAGTCGTATTCCGTCTATTTGAGCACACATGAAGTCCATAGAGCTCTCATATGTCTCCCTCATGCATGTGATTTAACTAACCTTTAACCTAAGGTCCATCTCAAGTTATCTTTTAGATTCACATCTGAATATTGCATCTCGTTGAAGATTTATGCTAATGTACATCAATGCATGTTAACTCATCGATAATGCATATTTTTCTTGCCTACTCACAAGTCTTTTCCTTGTTATATTACCCCGAGTGTCAAATATTAGTCAAGGCTTCCCAATACTCGCATGATTCTACAATTAGGACTTAAGGATCTAACCACTAGCTAGTTTAGAATCTTAATTTTCAATCTTACTAACGTTTCAATTCTAAATTTAAAAAAATGTGTTTATAAATTTTTAATATGAATAATTCAATTAAACTATGAACATTTTTAATATGAATATTTCATAATAATTTTATTTACAATATATATATATAGTTATTATAAAATTTATCATAAATATGTAAATATATATAAGATAAAGAATATATTTAAATATTTATGTTACTAAATTACAACCAATCGATTGATTGTAAGATAAACTAATAATGAATTAATGCATATATTAGATTAAAAAAGAGTTTTAAAAGAAAAATCAAAAGTATTGGCACAATAAAATAAATGGGAATATCCAAACTTAGAAATGGAAAAAAACAAGTCATAGTAGAAATATTACCTCTATGCTTGTCCATAGTTGTTAAGTTTTTCCTAACTGCTAACCAAAAGATAAAAAAGGCTTCAGGGGACCTATTAGTAAATTAGACAAGCTTCCACTAAGAAACGTGAAAACCAGAAGGCTTGATGAGATTTATACAATTTCTGTTGGTGAAGATTTTGGAATTATAATCAAACCATTTAGGTTGATCCTTTATAGATAAGCTAGGATTATAAGTAGGAGCACAGTTCATTAAAGTCTGCAAAGCCTCTATATTTGTTATTCCATACCTCACTACTGATCACTCTTTTCACTTTAACATCTCGAGGAATTAGAAGCTTCAAATGTTCTAAATTTAGGATGGTATGGAGAACAACAAAATCATTCCAATGGTTATATAAAACACATGCTCTTTCTCTATTCTCTATCTTAAACTTGATTCCACAATTTATAATGTCCCTCATTTTAAAAATTTAGTTCAAGGTTATGAGTTGGATTGGTTTAACTTGATGGACTAGAATCTTTGATTCTTTATAACATAGTTGTGCTCCCATTTCACCGAAATTGATTAGAAATTAATGAATAATTTCTAGATCTTTTTGGAAAGTACATTTTATTACTAATCTTAGTTCTAAAACAGCCTCCTCTTTGCTTTAACAAACAACTATCCATCAAACTTTCACACCCTGGTGGTAGTTAACTATAACAGTACGTGTAAAATAATTTAAGGATCTTTCAATGTCCCTGATTATTTTTCTGTAGAAAAATAAGTGAACACCGGTAGACATGAAAGTTATTTAATACTAAGTTAATGAGATGAAGTCTTATAGCACAGGAATGAAGCTTATTGTTTTAGTGATTAATTCTTCTCTTACTTGTATCAAATAATAGCTATAATCTTTGAAACTCACTATTTTATTAGATATAAAAATGTCAAGATACTTAAAGGGTGATTCCCATAAGTCGAGGCTGGATATTCTTGTAAACAATTCAACATTTTCAGAGGAGTATGATAAGAATGATAAACAACTCTTATTTTTATTCATTACAAGTCCAAAGAATAATTTAAAAAGGTTCAAGGACTCCATGAATATCTAGATTGAGGTAATTCTTGCACCACTAAATAATAATAAATCATTAGTGAATATTAAATTGAAAAGAATTAGCTTCCTATATTTATAAAGGAATTTGAAGCATTGAAATTGGTTTATCCTAGATGAGATTAATCTAATGAGCACCTCTATATAAATTGTGAAAAGGTATACAGACAAGGGGTCTCGTTGTCTAAGGCCATTAGCTTCATTAGAAAAAGGAGTAGTATCTCCATTAATTAGAATAGGGAAAGAGGTTAAGCATATACAACCTTTAATCCAAAATCCAAACTCTTTAAGGGCATTTAAGATGAAATGCCAGTTGACTAAATCAAACAATTTGTTAAAATCTAACTGAATCAAATGCTTTGTTAAAATCTATCTTTAATGAACAACTTTACAATTTTTTTTTGATGGTGCTTGAAGAGATCCTAAGCAAGAAGCGGGTTATCAAAAATGGTCTTACGACTAATAAATGCACCTTGAATTATATTAGTGAATGATCCTAACACTGTTTTGAGCTTATTGGCTATAATTTTGAAAATAATTTTATAGGCAACATTACAACATAAAAGAGGCTTGTAGTCATTTATATAATTTAGGTCTTACTTTTTAGGAATAAAAGTCACATAGGTTTTGTTAAGTTCTTTAAGCACGATCACTGAAGAGAAAAATTCCAAGACAACTTTATTTAGTAAGTTACCTATCAAATGCCAAGCTTTTTTAGAAGAAAATGGAATTAAACCTATGAAGTCCAGGGGCTTTCTCAAGTTACATAGCTAATAAAGCAAGCTTAACATCACACTCACTGAAAGGATCAATAAAGAAATCCTATTCAGATGGAGTAATGGTCTCTAGAATTAAGAGTTTGAGTTATTAAAAAACTGAAGAAGAGTAAAAGAGGGAACCTAGCAACTTTTTAAAATGGATGAATACTATACCTTTATGCTCTGTATGTTTATTAAATGCGACTTCATCCACTTGAAGAGACTTTATCTGATTGATGTGTCTATAATAAGGAATGAGATTATGGAAAGATTTACCCTATCCCCTTTTTGATGCAAATGACTTTAGCTTTTTACCTTGCTAAGAAGTGATGATTGTCCAAAGCTTTTGAGTAAGCTTCAAAAGCTTCCCTTTCCTTGGGTCTAATAATATGGTTATTAGGAAATGATTCTGCTTAAGCTTGAATATTAAGAAGCACAACATTACACCCCCCCCCCCCCCTCCACAATAATTGCTTCTTTAATACTTCTAATTTTATCCTTAAACAAATGTTTGAGCTCAAACTTTAAAGTTTCCTTATTCGTTTATATGCTTAATATCATTCAACATTGATCCCTAATGGTAATAGCGTCCTTGAAGCCTTTATAGTTGATAAGGAATCTTTTAAATCTAAAGGGAAATCTATGATTCACACTCTTTAATCCCAAGTCTATCTATATAGGCGTATGATCTATATAAAGGGGTTTACTGAAAAAGGCATAGTTAGATCTAAACTTGGAAATCCAAAAAGGATTAACAAGTGCCCAGTCTAACTTTTTCCTTATCATCTAGATATCTAATTGTCTATTAGTCCAAGTATAGAAGGCTCAACCAAAATTTAAATCATTAAATTAAATGAAGGATAAATAAACACTACAAGAATAATATACAATCCGCGACGTTTTATTGAAAAACGTCACGAATTGTGAAAACTTTTTGTGACGTTTAAAAAACGTCACAAAAAGCTTAACTTTTTTGCGACGTTTAATCAGAACGTCATAAATTTATAATATTTTTTGCGACGTTTTATCGATAAAACGTGGCTGAATAGGAATTGCGTCGTTTTATTAAACAAAACGTCGCATAAGAAGCTTGGCTCTACTTTAATTAAAACATTTTCATTCTCCCGCGCGCGTTTCTTCTCTGCTTTCCTCTCCCCGCTTCTTCCCATCCAAAATTGGTTTCTTCTCTCCGCGTTTTCACTTTGCAGCAAGCAAAACGCAACGTTGGTTCCTAATTCTCAACTGGTTTCTACACACACAAGTAAGCAACTCAACTGTTTCGTCTTCCCCAACCCTGGTTCC
>JAOSBP010000008.1:18740865-18766001 GCA_027563825.1 Erythroxylum mucronatum
CACCACCCTATGAGCGACCTCTGGAAGGCAACAAGGAATGGAGTCAAAGCACAGAATCAGTATCCAAGATATCCTTGAGTACCTTAAGTTTAAGGATACTTGCACCATTGCTATGATGAGATTATCACTGACATTAGAATAGGACATCCATGTGATGATGTCATGGTAGGTCATCCATTGTACTTACTACCTCTAGCAAACATCCACATCTCAACTCTAAACATATCATGTTTACAGTTTCTGAGAGATTATGTCCTATGTAACTCAAGATAAGAAAATAAGGACCATTTATTTTTTTAGCGTCATTTCCCTCGAGACATTTGGGTCAACATTTAGTCTTGGATTAGACCCAAATGTCTTTGGTTCCTAAGCTCACATCAATACATAGGGGTACTGCAATGCTTTATCAGACTAAAGTCGATATCCCATCATAATACTATTATTTGCCTTATTTCCTTTGCGACTTGCATTAAAGAAATATGGGCAGAAAGGATCCTATGAAGGTTCCATAACATCCCTAGAAGTCAACAACAGGTAATAGAGTAGGTCTATGCTAAAGTTAGAGAAGAAATAATTTCCTCAAGCTCTATCAAGGAATGTTCATCCCAACTAGCTAGCTTATAGAGAATATAGAGAATTTTTGTATATCAATAGTAGCAAGGGAAGATCGAATCAAATTATCAAAAGAAATGAAAAGACTTAGATGTGATATTTAACTCATGGGGAGGATGAAGCGATTTTGGTATGAGGGTTTGGCTGTGAACCCCATCCGCTTGATACACTCAGCTGATGTTCTAGTAAAGAAGAGATATGAGAAAAAGCCTCATCACTTTGCATCAAAAAGTTTCTCTACTGTGAAACATGAAATATGAAGAATAAAAACTTGCTTATGAAGGATTGGTCTTACCTTTTCATCTCACTTCATAATCTGTGATCCTCCTTCACGACTCACCTATATGTGTTCCTGAAAATGGTGGCGAACTCTGGAACTCCCAACCCTAATCGAGTAAAATAGGAGGAATGGCTTCATACGTTGTGGAATTCTTTATTTCTTTTACTCAATGATGGGGGTTATAGAGATGCTATCCTGAAACGTCATCGTGTGACTTAAGCTCTTGATGTTTTTGAAAACGCTGTTGTTTTCAATTGTTTGGCCCTTTATGTATTTTACAAGTTGTTGCCTTTCTGACCTTATTTCTAGATGTAGGAGAGTGTTTATGAGTCTCCAAACTTTGTTCTCCTATCTTCTTATTATTATTAACCAATTTTAATTTTTCAAAAAAAAATAAATGAAAAGGATTAAAAGAAAAAAGAAAAATAATAATGAAAATAACTAAAGAACATGGAAATAACATAACATGAAATAAAGTGCTATCCTAAAATAAAAAATGGAAACAACATGAAATAAAAATGAAACCTATCCTAATTATTGGGTTGCCTCTTAAGTAGTTTAATGTTATTATCTCGACATTCTTTCATGCTCAAGGCTGCTTATAAAGATTGATTTTTTGTAGTCCTATTGTAGGTTCCATAACCTCTAAGTAAGCTACCTATTGTTTCCTATTACTGCATTTTCCCTTTTGTTTAATGCCTTGAACTTGCAAAAGATCCGGTGGACCTTTAAAAGAGGAGTCTTGTGAAATATTCAGAAGTGAATCATTACATAATTCACTAGATTCATTTACATCAATAAATTCAAGGTCAGGATTTATGACATTAGACCTTTTAAATTCAACCTTACCCCCCATTTTTAACATTAACTTGCCTTCACTAACATTAATAATCAACTTAGCAGTCATTAAAAAGGGTCAAACAAGGACTAGAGGTACCTCTACATGTTTCTCTATGTTAAGAATCATAAAGTCTACTAGGAAGATAAACTTATCAACCTTAATAAGAATATCCTCTATAATGCCTTTAGGATGTTTTACTGATATGTCTGCTAGCTTCATACTTATCCTAATAAGTTTTAGATCACCTAATCCCAGTTTCTTAAATATTGAGTAAGGTATTATATTAATACTAGCCCTTAGGTTAGGTAAAGCCTTATTTATTTTTAAACTACCAATTTAATAGGGGATAGTAAAACACCCTATATCTATGAGCTTCTGTGGTAGCTTGCTTTTGAGAATTTCTGAACACCTTCCGTACAGTGATACAATCGCCAACTCCTTTAACTTTCTCTTATTTGACAGTATCTCCTTCAAAAATTTCAAATACTACGACATTTACACTTGAGCTTCAACAAGGGATAAGTTAATTTGGAGTTGCTTAAACAGTTCAAATAACTTACCAAATTGTGCATCTATTTAGATCTTTCTTCACTTTAGCAGGATAAAGGATGGCAAGTAGAAATTCCTAGGAAATACATGCTCTAATACACAATCATGTACTAGATCGTGTATAGCCTAAAATATCAGAATTCAAGATTCTACACGGCCGTGTATCCCTTCTATGCTTCAAATCTTCGTTTATGTCATGTTTTCATCCAAATTCTTCTCCTATAAGTCTGTGAAGGCGATTACAACCTATAAACTCACTTGGAGTGAATTATGTACCAAATATATTTATAAAAGTATAAAATATCAAGCAAACATACAATAAATATGTGGTATAAAAATGATCAATTATGCATCTATCAACTATCAAAAGAACTATTCGGAGTTGTGCACTCAAAATTTATTTCTTCAAAGCCTTTGACATAAACAAATGAGATTTCATCATCAAATGCCTTTAATCTTTTGATTTTCATGTGCATTTTGTTCAATAGATTAAGGAATGCGTCACTTCATTCAATTTTAGCATCCTAATCAATAGGGATCTAACTAATTACTTTAAAAGCCACAAAGGAATTAGTTAGGGGGCCCTCTTTCCCTTACGTATTCTCTCTAGCTGTTGAAGTTCTTTACAGGCTGCTGCTAGCTCTTACTGATGAAAATACCAGATTCATGTACCACTATAAATGTAAGGATATGAAATTAAATGATTTAGGATTTGCTAATGATCTTATGCTTTTTTGTGGAGCTGATGCTTACTCTCTTTCACTCATTATGAGAATTCTAAAAGAGTTCACAAGATTGTTAGGGTTGAAAGGCAATTTTACCTAAAGTTGTATCTATATCCCCTCTGACATCTAGAATGGAGAAGAAATTAGCAGATTGACATGGCTTCATGTTTAATCTCCTCCATTCAAATGTTTGGGAGTACATATCACAACAAATAAAACAAAGTATGCTAATTGCATTCCATTACTTAAGAGTTACAGAACCATACTAAATGCTTAACAGAATAGAAGCCTATCAATTGCTTACAAATTATAATTGACTTCATCATTTTTTAGGAATGTTCATACACACTGGAGTGCCCACTTGGTTCTACCTAAAAGATAATTAAAGCGATAGAAAGATGCATTAAACAATTCCTGTGGTTTGGCAAGATAGGCAACTCTAAAGGAGAAAAAGTGAAGTGGGAAGAGCTTTGTCTTACTAAAGAAGAAGGGGGTTAGGTCTAGTTCCTCTAATGACTATATAGAAGGTGCTAATAATTAAGACCGTTTGGAAGTTGTTCAAAGACAAAGAAACTTTATAGTTAAAATGGATTAATGAGTACTATCTGAAGAATTAAAGTTTTTAGCAGTTGGAGCAAAATAGGGAAAATTTCTAAAGCTTTAGACAATTGCTCAGCATGAGGGACCAAGTTTATCTATAGATTAAGCAACAACTAAGCAGTGGAGAGTCAACTTGGTTTTGGTTTGACAATTGGAATCAATTAATCCCTCTATACAATAGAAATGAAATGTAACACTTGATTACCAAGATTATACTAAAAGCTAAAATCGGTAGCATCATTCAAAATAGGGTCTAAAACTGCAATCATAGGGGAGCTGACTACTTGTTAACTTATTGACCATACTGTTAACTAGTAGGTGAAGAGGATAAGCCTATGTAGCTAAACAATAGCTCTATGGAATTTAGAAACTCTTTATGTTACAAGATCTTTAGAGCTAACTACCCCAAAGTTTCCTAGTGTGAGTTAATTTGGAAGAGTACAATATCCCTTAAAGGTTGAAAACAAAAAACAGATGGTATGGAAACACTGGCAACTTTGATCTAGGGTACTTATTGTGTAAACATGAGATAGAAATGCTACCTCACCTATTTTTCCGGTGTAGAGTATCCCATTGCGTTTGGCTTCAAATTCAAAACATAATGTAGATATTTTTCCACAGAAAGAATGAACAAATATAATTCAATAGGCCACGATAATGATTAAAACACTGAAGAATGACGGGATTATCCTCAAAACTACTTTCGGTTGCACCATATACATAATATAGAGGGAGAGAAACAAATGTCTATATAGAGGAATAAAGCTGGAAAATCAAATCCTAGGAGACTCAATTCTTAATTAGATTAGGAAACTATTAATGAAACATGATACTCATTCCAAAGTCAACCAAAAAATGAAGGTACTTTGGAAACTATAAAGTTAGTATTGTATCTTGACTACAATCCTAAAATTTATATTTTGCTTTGAGAGTTAAGCTTAATTTCCTTGCCTTTGTAATTTTGTCAAGCTTAACTTGAGTCAATACAAATTTTAGTCATCTTCCAAAAAAATAGATGTGTAAGGTCTGCTCCTCGTTATAAAAAGAAAAGAAATAGAGAATATACATAGGCTCATCTCAATGAAATAGATGCAGTCTAAAGTTGTCAATCGAAATATTATAAAGATCAATTGTTCAATTTCTTCTTTTTCTCTTTACTTGAGAATTATAATTTTTGGTGATTACTTGGTATTTATTTTTCAAACAATATTTTATAAAATTTACTTAAATTTTAGGCATTTCATTTCTTAATTTTAAAAAGATTAAAAATTTACACACTTAATTTACTTCTCTTTTGAGTGTCACATAACAATCAATAATCTTTGTAATTTTTAATATATTATTTATTTATCAGCTTTATAAATTGCATGTCTTTTCTACTTCAATAGCAATACATATTTTAAATTATAAATTAATATAATTTGTATAGAATAATTGAAATATTTCTCAATTATTTGAGAAAAATATACAATCAAAGCTAATTGAGAAAGATTGACCATTATAATTGCTATACTTTATTGTTTATTTTAAAATTTATTTAATTGGTTATAAGTGAAAGTTCTTTTATATTATGGTTAAATCATAGTATTTCATTTATTCCTCATAATTATATAAACTTCAAAAATATACAATGAAAATATAAATATTTTTTATGTTTAAAGATATATATTTTCAAATATTATTTAAAGAGTAAAATTGATACAAATAAATGGTACTTTTAAAAGTTTGTGGTTAAAGAATGGAATATCCCTCTTTTTTTTTTATTGCATCGCATGCTATAATAAGAGTTAAACTTTACTATATTTGTTTTTCCCCTCCTCTCTACTCGGGTAGATCCATAATTGAAATTTATACTACAAATTGTAAATAAAATTTTTTTAAATTGTCTATTTTTAGTTTTTAATAACTAATTAGTTTCCTTAAAATTATAAATTATCTAATTACCAAGATTAATGATCATTAAAAATAAATAAAAAGTTTATTACATGGATTAATTAAACATAAATAATGGATGGAGGCCAAAAAAAAAAAAAAAGAAGGAAAAGGTTGAAAAGGACTCAAGGTGATTTTCCTTACATGCATAATTTAATTTGCAAATCCAGCATTGATTTTCTTTGGATATTTTTGGCAATAATGGTTAAATGAACTTCACAATTTGCAAATCCAGCATTAATTTTGGCTACCTCTCTATCTATGATGAATATAATATGATACAAGAAAACAAAAGAACTATATTAATGTTAAAGTTGGAGAAAAGAGAAAAAAATCGGCCGTTGGAATTTAAAAAAGAAAAGCAAACGAGGAAAACTTGAATGGACGGTCCAGATTCTGGCATGTCTAGATCTGGGCCGTCAACATCAACCTAACATGCTCGAATTTTAACCATAGGGTTTGAAACTCCAAAGTCCGCCCCTTTATGTTTGAATAACTCTCTTGACCGTTTTACTCTCTCTCTTCCTCTCCAATACTCTGTGGCTGTACATTTTATTTTGTAGAGTGCATTTTGCAGATCTCTCTCTCATACTGACTTTATTTGGATCTGCAAATGCGCATCGTATCTGTCTCGTCGCTGATTCTCCTTCTCAAGTTCCGTTCGGTGGGTGCTTTTTGTTTTTTCTTTTATTAATTGTTTTCGGTTTTTACTCGTTCCATTTTTTTTGTGAAATTCGAAATTTTGATTTTGACACTTCAAAAGAAGTGCTTCGATCGTACTTCTCGAAAATTTTCATTCTATTTAGTTTGATTTTGACGAAGTAGTGATTGGACAAAGTCTTATATACTGATTCGAATTAATGCCTCCATTCTTTATGTTTTTCTTACAGAATTCTAGGTTTTGAAGTTTAATTCCTATGTAGGACTGTAACTTAAGAACTTGTTTTTTTTTTTGGAATAATTTGTAAGATGACACAATATCTGTATTCAAGTGAGGCAAACTCCACAATTCCTGATCCTAAATTTTAGTATGGCCGATGATTATCCATGTTGACCTAGCTTTTAATTGAAAGAATAATTCAAAAGGTGCGGCTTCCTAATACCTTATTCCCTTGAAGGCTTCAATCGAAGCTTATGGAAATTTGTCCTTGTTACTTGAAACTTCTTTTGTCCTTCTTTGTCTTTGGATTTTGATATGATTTTTTAAAATTCTTTTTCATATGCTAGCCTGTGATCTCTTTTGGAAAGAGGGGAGTACTGACCACTCCCTAGGGTTGATTATAATGATTTGGAGAACATACTCCAGAGATAACTGCCGACGAGTTGGTATTGGGGTATGCAGTTTTATTTTTCTATCAAAGAACAATGGAAAGTGACAGGTCAATTTCTGCTCTCCCAGATGGGCTTGGTGATAGTGTTAAGAGAATCCGGCCTATGCATGGGTAATTCTTCAAAAGCATTCATAAATATTTTGTTGCATCTATTGCATGCTTTTATGTAAAAAAAAATGCCAAAATTTTACTTTGAAATTTTCATTGCTTTATGAGTGTGGTTTACAAAATATTTATTAGGAAATGAAAAGATGTTAAGGAAGTATCTTGGTGCCTCTTGAATTAGAATGATTTCCCCTCAATACATTCTTCTTCATCTTTTGAACTGTATAATTTTGCTTCTAGGTTTGCTGCAATTGAATGCTCAAGCTGTTTTGTTGGTCTTTAGTACTATTACTTGTTCTTGCTGTTTCCATCTTTTGCTATTTGCTTTGGCCTGTTTTGAATCATGGACAAGATCAATTGATACCATGAATCTTTTCTAGGAGGACTAGTGGGCCAACAAGGCGTTCAACAAAGGGACAATGGACAGCTGAAGAGGTAGTGGTACATTCTTAGCTTTTAAAGCATTTTTTACTCCACCCTAGGGATTGATGTGGTGTGGTGGTGATGAGGGGGAATTGCCTTTCCATCACAAAGGCTAAGATCCTGTGAAGAGTTGGTTTGAGGTTTGGAAAATATGGAAGGGCAATACCTTTCCTGTAGCCCAATCTAATCCAAGGGATTTCTGATAGAAATTTTTTTAAAACTACATAGTTCAACAATTGTCTCTTGTGCTTCAAATTTGAAAAAGAAAATGATTAAGAAGCTTTCCTTTGGTAATGCAGTTTGAGACCTCACCACAGAAAAAGGCTTCATATTAGTCATGCACTACTGTACTAAACATGTTTGATCCTCAAGTTTTCACATTTAACAGTACAATGTTGAACACTCGCCCATTTTTGATTGTTGATTAACTCTTTGCATTTAGGATGAGATTTTGCGCAAGGCTGTTCAACGTTTCAAAGGGAAGAACTGGAAAAAAATTGGTATGTTGATCTCTTTATTTCCTGACATTTGTTTCATTTTGCAAAGCTAGTTCTATCCTTATCTTCAGGATTGCTGTTTACTAAAGGAATTTGGTGATGGTGATGGTGATGGTGATGTCATAGGGAAAATGTTTTGCTTGAGAGTCAATTTGTATAACTTCTAATTAACAAATTCTGGGGGAGGCTATAAGGTTAAACATCAAATCCTCTTTGGCCCATATTCTGTTATCATTCGCTGGGTTCTACATACATTTAGAAGGAGCTCTTATATTTTTTCTTTATGTATCATTTGAAGTTTAAGACCTATTTGCCTTTCATTGCTTTCATAGGTGTTTGTTGCATATCAATAAATCAATGTTACTAAACTTTTCTATGCTGTTATAGTACACTGCTTGCATTGTTTGATTGTATCATTTTGTTACCTGTAGCTGAGTGTTTCAAGGACCGCACTGATGTACAATGCCTACATAGGTGGCAGAAGGTTTTAAATCCAGAACTTGTTAAAGGCCCATGGTCAAAGCAGGTAACATGTGATTGTTCTTATTTTGTCAATTCCCTCTGCTTGAATAGTGAATATGAAATTAACTTTTTTTCTTGCTAAGTATAAACAGGAGGATGAGATAATTGCTGAATTGGTGAAGAAGTATGGGCCAAAGAAGTGGTCCACAATAGCACAACATCTACCTGGACGTATTGGGAAGCAATGTCGGGAAAGGTAAAGTTAAATATTGAATGATTGTGTTTGTAAAACATTACAAACCTTTAGTCTTCCATGTATACTGTAATTTTCATCACCAATTACTTGTGTTATACTGCTGCATTGGCAGCTGATGTAGCTCTTATCTGTCAATTGTTTTAGGTGGCATAATCATCTTAATCCTGCAATCAACAGAGAGGCATGGACTCAACAGGAGGAGCTGACTTTGATTCGTGCTCATCAGATTTATGGGAACAGATGGGCGGAGCTGACAAAATTCTTGCCTGGAAGGTTTTTATTTTTCTTTGAAGAAAAGACACAATTTAATGATTTTATCTTAATATACTGTGTTCTCTCTTCAATTAGTTCTCTATTTATACCTTATATGGTTCTATATTTAGTCTCTTTGAAATTGTGTTTCTATCTGTTTCATGTTTGGTGTACGTAATTTTGATTTGTTTGTATGAATGTTGTGTTGAAGTTTAAGTTAACCAGTCTGAGTTCTCATATCTGGGCATGTTTGATAAACAGGACAGACAATGGCATAAAGAATCATTGGAACAGCTCTGTGAAAAAGAAACTGGACTCATACTTGGCCTCAGGTCTGTTAGAACAGTTTACAGCCCTACCTCTTGCTGGACATCAAAATCAATCCATGCTGTCTTCTTCAAGGATTCAGAGCAGTGGAGAGGAAAGTGGTAAAGTTGGTGCAGAGGCAGAAGAAATATCAGAATGCAGTCAAGAGTCAATGGTTGCTGGTTGCTCTCAATCTGCAAGTGACATGGGCAACACAGCTTTGCATACAAGAGAAGATTTTCAGCTGCCTGAGGAATCTAGTACTGGAAAAGAGCAGATTTCTAGTCCGGAACAATATCACATACCTACAGCTGATGGGGCATTTTCTATACCAGAAATACCTTGTGAAGTGGGTTGCCCATCTAACCTATTCCAGCAAGATGTCTTGCTTAACAGCATAAATTCTGTACACAAGGATTATCAATTCAGTTTGCAGAAGGTGCCCAACATATCATCAGTAGAAGTAACATCATCAGGGTTACCAATTGATTGTATAACTGCCAATGAAAACCATGCACTGGTGAATATTGCTGCAAATGTGGCTAAATCAGATAGAATTCTAATATCTGATGATGAATGCTGTAAGTTCTTATTTTCAGAGGCCATGAACACTATGGACTTTCCCTCTGTACATCTTACTACAGGTCCAACTATGGCTGCATCCAATGAATCCACAGATTCTTTCCTGCTGAACATCCCAATGTCTGAAACAGAGAAAACTACGGTCTTACAATCATTTTGTCCTTCAAGGTGTGGTGTATTACTTCAGTGAGTCTTATCAGTTTTCTCTAATCCTTTAGTAGTTTCAGTTGATGATGGTGAATTGATGTATGGCAGGGAACCCAATCAGTTAATTGGTCACTCTCTTGGAGCTCATGAACAAGTGGTTCTTACAAGTGCAAATGATAGGTTTACTTGCACCAGTGAGGCTGCCAATTCCCCCTGTGATGCGACACAATACACAGACATGCAAGTGCAATCATATCTGCAGGAACCTTCAAAATTAGTACCTGTGAATACCTTCACTTCATCTTCAGATGCACAATCCTGTGCTGTGGATGAAAAAACAGAGGTGGATTTGGAACAGCAAGATGCTGGAACTCTATGCTATGAGCCTCCTCGTTTCCCATGTTTGGATATTCCCTTTCTCAGCTGTGACCTTATACAATCTGGAAGCGATATGCATCAAGAATACAGTCCTCTTGGCATCCGACAGTTGATGATGTCCTCCATGAACTGCATCTCTCCATTTAGGTTATGGAGTTCCCCGTCTCGGGATGATAGTCCTGAGGCTATGTTAAAAACTGCTGCTAAGACTTTCACATGTACACCATCCATTTTGAAAAAAAGAAACCGTGACTTACTATCGCCTTTGTCTGACAGAAGAGTTGATAAAAAGCTTGAGATTGATACATCGGGTTTGACTAAAGAGTTTTCACGTTTGGATGTTGTTTTTGATGAGAGTGAGGCCAACAGAATATCTCCATCATCTAATAAGCAAGTTCCCAGTGGATCTTTGATCGAAGATAAAGAAAATCTTGATCCTGCTCTTGTTAGAGTGCAGGAAAAGGGAAGACATTTTTCTGCATCAGACACTAAAATTTCAGAGACAGGTCTAGATAACAGTAAATATGAAGAAAGTAGGCAAGAACTTGTTAGCAATGATGCTAAGACCAAGGTTTGTGGTGATTCCAGTACTCAAATTGTAAGTTTTTCTTTGCACTGTTATATCAGATCATTTTATATCTGGTCATCCTCATGCTAATTGGTGAAGCAGTGGTGAAGATATTGGGTGGCTTTGATTCATTCAAGGTTTTTGCCTGCTTTATGTTTCGTTTAGAAAAGACAGATTGGGTATTAGGTTTGAACTTTTTAACAAAATATGCAATTTTAATTCATGTTTATTACTACTTACAAGAAATCTGAAGAAGTGTCTCTTAATGTGAGACGATCTTAACTTCTCCTATTTATTTCCCTTGCTTTTAATCCAAAAGTAAGAATGTGTTAATCTCTTTATTCTCTTCCATTCCTCCTCTCTCGCCCCTTCTTTTTCTGTGAACAGATGCAAGAGCCTTTTGGAAGCCTTGTTGAAGACAATTTGAATGACCTATTATTATTTTCTCCTGATCAAGTTGGATTTAAAGTTGACAGAGCATTTGGTCCGAGTTCTTGTACTCCAAGGAATCTGTATCGTAGAATATTGGGCACTTTGTCAGAGCAAGCCATTGATTCGGAACCTTCTTCGTCCGGAAATCCAGGTTCAGTCATCTCCCCCTCTGTTCGATGGAAGAACCCTGCAAATTGTTCAGCTGGGACTACAGCAGTACTATCTGTTCCTTCATCAGCGCCACCAGATATAGTAGTTTCTACTTCTGGAAATGATGCTGGTGGTGAAAATTTTAGCATGTAAGTTCTATTCCTTCCAAGATCCTTTACTATCTACTACTGATCACATGTAACTTAAAGTCACCATCATAATGATTTAACTGCAATAATTCATGTAGCTTGTTCTTTTTCGTTGCATCTGATTATTAGAGGGAATTTATATGTAGGTTTGGTGATACTCCTTTCAAAAGGAGCTTTGAATCCCCTTCAGCATGGAAGTCCCCTTGGTTCATTAACTCTTTCCTGCCTGGTTCAAGGGTTGATACAGATATATCAATTGAGGTACTGTGATGTGCATCCTTTTCTCACCCTCTTCTCCCTCTCTCTATTTCCCTTTTCTCCGTTGATTACATTGCACTGAATGCTTGTCAATAATTTTCCTTAACAGGATATTGGTTATCTGCTGAGTCCTGATGATAGAAGCTATGATGCCCTTGCACTCATGAAACAACTAAGCGAGCACACTGCCCCCGCATATGCTGATGCCATGGAAGTTTTGGGAAATGAAACCCCTGACTCAATTATGAAAGCAAGACGGTCCAGCAAGCAGCATGTGGACCAAGAGAACAATAATGGACCAAACCAGGCTGAGAATCGTGCCTCTTTGGGTTCAAACATTACGGTACGACGGGATGATATCATTTTACCAGTTCTAGTGTACTAGAGGACTTGGGAATCATCGTATTTTGTCATTTTTCTCTCCCCTGTTGAAAAATGTTAAGGCGCTGAAAACTTTCTTGCAGACTGAGTGCCGCATTCTTGACTTCAGCGAATGTGGGACACCAGGGAGGGGAAAGGGAACAGAGAATGCCAAACCCTCATCTGCCTTGGGCGTCTCAAGTCCTTATCTACTGAAGGGTTGCAGATAACCGGTTCTCAAATCTAAAAGCCATGACAAATATGTAGCTGTAATATATATATTTATATGTAAACTTAATTTGTTCATGTCTGGATCTTAATTCAATTGGTGAAAGAATTTTCCAAAAAAAAAAAAATTCAATTGGTGAAAGAATACTGTTCGATCGCATAAATGTAAAAATTTCCGCAAGTTACAAGTACCATTTACATACGTATGGAACAGTCAAGGAAATGGCTAATGCTGTGGGCTAAAGGCAACAGCAAGATACTTAGCCAGGACATGGATGTGCTACGTACCTGGAGATGTACGTGAATGGATGAAAGTATAATTTTGTCTTGGAAGCAAGTTCCTGCCTTCCAAGTAAAGATTGTTGAGCTTTTCTGTGCCTACTTTAGCACAAACATATCCTTGGGGCTTTAGGATTTGATTATTACATTTCTTGCAGAGTTTTCTTAAGGAGTCGGTCAATTGTAGAGTTTTGACAGTCAAATTGGTCCATTAGAGTATCATTGGCTTCAACCTAGAGATTTTAAGACAATTTCCATGGGATATTCCCCGGACAGAAGGCAATTGAGTTGTATAACCTTCATATTCATCCAGCCCTTACTTTAGAGATGTTTTCCATGAACACATCTGTCCTTGCTACCATAAAGCTAATTCTCCAACCACTGCTTTACCTTTTGTCTCTGGCATTGCTTCCTACCTAGTTTCTTCTTCTTCTTTTTTTTAACTCCTTTATTTTGGACTTTTGTTTGCCACTGTTGTGCGGCAGCAAATCATCTGGGCAGTGTAGTGATACGATTTAAACTGTGATAATAGGATTATGAACTCTGGGATGAAATAGTTATCAAATTGCAAGAATTCTAATTATCGAACAAGAAGGTGAATAGAGAGATGAGCAGAAGAAAAGACAGTTAATTTCGTTCTCGAGTTTATTACATTTACAGGTAAAGCAACGACTATTATAACTGTCGTTCAACAGAAGCTAAATTGCGAACACGTTACCTATCTAACGACACCGTTTCACTGATTCTTTCTTATTTACAATTCGATGTCTGTTTTAACTTTTCCATCATCTTCCTTCTCCTTTCTTCTCTGGTTAAACTCAACTATGAGTTGTAACTATAAATGTTTTTAAAATTGGATCGGAATAATCAGTTAATAACCTCTTATAAAAATAAACTTGCTGGTTAAATAATAAATTGGATGATTTTTAAAAAAAACCAACCTAAAAATTGACCAATTCTTGAAAGACCTATAAAATGTTTTGAAAATTTATCAAAACTTGCTGATTAAGTAATAAATCGAATGATTTTTTTTGAAAAAAACCGACCCAAAAATTGACTGATTCTTGAAAGACCTATAAACAAATTTTACTAGCCATCTCATAAATGCTCTGAAGTTGCATTCATTGCTCTATAATGCAATTGATGCTTCAATGGAATTTGTTCTTTTTTTTAAGAGTTACAAGTAGGGGTGAGCATTATTCGGGTCGACCCGGGTGTTACTTGAATTATTTTCGAACCGGGACGAGTAAGGGAAAAAAAATCGGGCCGACTCGATTACCCGAATTAGGCTTAAAAAAATTGTGAAATAGGGTAATTCAGGTAAATCGGGCCGGGATAATTCGGATAATTCGGGTAAATCGGCCCAAGTAAATAGGTAGTTCGGGTAATTCGGGTCGGGTAAGTTTGGGTAATTGAAAGTTCGGGTTCGGGCCGAGTAAGGCAAAAAAAATTTCGGGTAATTCGGGCCGAGCCCGAACAGTAAAAATCCGGCCCGAATTACCTGAATGCTCACCCCTAGTTACAAGTTGTCTGTCCCAAAGTTTTCACTTTTTTTAATTCTTTTATACAATTTAATTAATAAATTATATCTTCTAAATTATATTTTTTATTTATTTCTTTATATTTTAATTAAAAATTTCAATTAAAAATTATTATTTTTAAAAAGTAAATTACTATTTTTATTTATTTAATCTCATTAATAAATTGTATTTATCAAAATTTAGGTTATTTATTTCTTTATACTTTAATTAAAAATTTAAATTATTATTGTTATAAATTAATTATTATTTTTCTTATAAATTGTTTAATAAATTGAATTATTAATTAATATATAAGTAATTTTGCTTAATTTAAGAATGTGTTAAAATATAATAATTAAACTATAAATAATTATGGTTAAAGGATATTAGAAAAAGTTAAAATAAAGTTCGAGTTTGTTTTATTCACTTTCTTTAAATATATTTCGATTTTTAATAGTTTTTAAGTAAATGATAATATAAAAACATAGTTTTTATTTTTATTATTATTTTAAATTTTATGTTATATTCAATATTAGTTTAAATTATTATATTTATTATTAGTTTATTACATATTAGTAGACATTATTAATGCATTTTTTATTTCAATAAAATATTTTATTTTATACTATTTTTTTTACTTTTTCTTATAATTTTTACTTCTTATTTATTATTATAAATCAGTTTTATAGTGATTTAATATCAATTTAACCTTTATACATTAAACTTTTTACTTCGCTAATTTGCAGTCTAATTTTTAAAATATTATTAACAATGACTCCTACTTTAACAACCTTATCCATAAGGTTGATATTGACATAACGTTGCTGCATCTCGTACATAAATTCACATGAAGTGTCACGACTATCTTCGGATCATTGAATCAAAACCTGAACAGTTGGTTTATTCCGTCGACGTACCATTTGAAGATCTAAAATGGCCAATGGTTGGCGAATCTCTTGAGTAATATTTACTGAAAAACTGGACTGAACCAAAGAATCTGAGACATGTTTCTTAAGCTGAGAAACATTAAAAATGTCATGAATCTGAAAATTAGCCGGTAACTCCAATTTGTAAGCAACTGCACCAATTCACTGAACAATATGAAAAAGGTCCAAAATAATAAGTAGATAGCTTATGATTATGACGTTGTTGAACAGTCATTTGTCGATAATGTTGCAGTTTCACATACACCCACTCATCAACCTCAAATACACGATCCAAACGTTTTTTGTCTGCCAATTGCTTCATACGATTCTGGGCACGTTGACTATGAAATTTGATCAGTTGTAAAGCAGCTTCTTTATCCTTCAACACGTGATCCACCATTAGTTCCCTTGAATCACCCACCAATTAAGTTGTGCGCATTGATGGAATATACTCGTATAAAGCGTCAAATGGAGAACAACGACTATTGGAATGGAAGGTGGTATTATACCACCACTAGCTAACGAAAACCATCTACTCCACTGTGATGGACAATCTCTAGCAGTACAACGCAAATAAGTTTCCAAAGTTTGGTTTATGACCTCCGTTTGCCCGTAAGTTTGTAGATGATAGGCAAAAGGAAATGCTAAAGAAAAAGGCAAAAGAACTCCTGCCAAAATTTACTCAAGAAAATATTACCACGGTCACTAATAATAGTGATTGGCATACCATGCAATTTATAAACATTTTGCTTGTAAACAGAAGCAACTTTTGCTGCAGTGTAAGGATGCAACAAGGGCATGAAATGGGCATACTTTGTAAGTCAATCCATTATAGAAAAAATAACAATGTAGCCATCCAACTTGGGTAAACCTTCAATAAATCCCAAGCTTATATTCGTCCACACTTGTTTAAGAATATGCAAAGGTTGTAGCTTACCAGGTGAAGAAATCCGTTCATATTTATTCATTTGACAGACAATACATTTTTGAACAAATTTGCATATATGTGCTTACATCCGTTTCCAATAAAAATAGGAATATATTCTTTCGTAAGTCACCAAACATTTTAGAATGCCCTCCAACAAGAGAATTATGGAATAAACAAAATATTTTCTCTCTTAACACCATATTATCGCCTACTATTAATCGAGTCTTCCAACATAACAATTCCTTACTCTAAGTATAAGGCGCATAACTTTTTTGACCTATTTCAAGTTGTTTGATTAGAGCCATAATCTTGGAATTCCTCCTCCAGCTCTATTTAATTTCACTGAGAAATTCACTCTGAATTGAAGATACTATCAACAAATATAATTCAACATTTTCAACTCAAGAAAAGCTATCTGCTACTTTGTTTTCAATCCCTTTCTTGTATTTGATCTCGAAATCAAAGCCTAACAATTTAAGAAACCATGTCTATTGAAATGGTGTGGTGATTTTTTTGTTCAAGCAAGTACTTTAAACTCTTATGATATGTTTGTATCACAAAGTGTCTACCTGTCAAATAATATAACTTGTGACGAATTGCCATTATCAAAGCCATTAGTTCTTTTTCATAGGTTGATAGGTGACGATACTTAGGTGATAAACTTCTGGTCACATAAGCTATTGGATGTCTCTCTTGCATTAAAATAGCTCCTAACCCATTTCCTAAAGCATCAGATTCCACAACAAACTTCTTCTTGGTAGAGTAAGAATGGGAAAGTTAGAGCTAGTTTTAGTTTCTAAAATGCATCTTCTGCCTCATTATCACATTTGAAAGTGCTTTTCTTCAACAATGCACCATATCCTTTGATAAACCGTCTATAATATCCTACTAATCCCAAAAATCCTCAAAGCTACTTAAGAGTTTTTCAGTTGAGATCAATGCTGAATAGCTTCGATTTTCTCGGGTTTGTTGAAACTCCATCTCTAGAAGTAAATTGACTAAGATACTCCACCCTTCTTGCTCCAAAAGAATAGTTACTTTTCTTCATAAATAGTTGTTGTTCCTGTAAAATGTGCAACACATGTTAAAGACGAGATAAATATTGTTGAAAAGAAGAGTTGTAGGCAAGAATATCATAAAAAAATACTTGTATAAATTTATTGAAATAAGACTTGAAAATAAAGTTCATGAGGCTTTAAAAACTAGTTGGAGCATTGGTTAAGCTAAAAGGCATAACCAAGAATTCATAGTGATCTTCATGGGTTCTAAAAGTTATCTTCTGTACATCTCCTTCAAACATCTGAATTATGATAACCAGCCCTTAGATATAACTTAGAAATATAACTAGCTCATTCTAACTCATCCATAAGTTCTTCTATAACTATAATAGGAAATTTATCTTTAATAGTGCAGTGATTATAATCAACACATAACCTCCATATGTTGTCCTTTTCTTTTACTAATACCACTGGGGATGAAAATGAGCTGACATTTTCTTGAATGATTCCTTGTTTCAACATATCCTGTAACAATTCTTCAATGGACCTTTTCTATACTCCTATATATCAATGTGGTCTCTTATTCATAGCCTTAGACCCTTCTTTCGGTAATATGTGATGATCATGCTTCCTCTTTGGTGGCAATCCTATTGGTTCTTTAAAGACATCTACATATGGATGTAACAATTTTTGTAGTAATTCTTAGTCCTCTGATATGTACAACTTACCTTCACTCATCTCATTACATATTCAATATTGAACAACAAACTAAATGCTCCCATTTGCTCGATTATTCTTGACTCAACAATGAAAATTGGCATACAATATCACGTATGTTTTTCTTTTTATTTGCTTGCTCACTTATCACCCATATATTTTTATCTTTTTAACCAACACACAATTTTGCTTACTTACCCCTCCAATTAAACAACATAGTGCCTTATTTGAAATTGAGCACTACATCATTTAAAGTGTTTAACCATTGTACCCCTACGGTATGTTTGGTTCAATGGAATAAGTATTCTATTTCTAGTGTATTCTTGAAAATTACCTATTTTTGTGTTTAGTTATAAAAAGAGTGGTAGAATAGTTATTCTCGGGTTTAATTATTCCCCGACTTTGGGAAATAGGTAAAGAAGACATACCCTTGTCTTTACCTATTATGGGTATGTCGGAATAAACATTACCACGTTGAGGACAGAAATATCCTTGTCTCTTTGGCTCTCGTCTTCACTCTTCATGCTCTCGTCTCGATCGCTCTTGTCCTTCTCGCTCTCGTCTTCAAGCTCTTGTCTCACTCTGTCTTCACAGTGTGGTCTTTTCTCCAACATTTCTCTGCCAGTTTCACAAATTAGGTATGTTTCTTGTGAACCTAACTTGGTCGCTATATTTTTTTTTGCTATCAATGTGGTTGTTTGGCTTACCTCATCAGCCAAATAACTTTTGTGATGCTTATTTGGCCTTCTCATCTCTTCCAAACAACTTGACCAAGATTGGAATAGATGAATTTATGTGCTTCCCGTCTCTTCCCTGTATCTGTGCGAGTCTTTCTATTTGATGAAGGGTTGTAACAGCCTGTTTGTTCCGCTTTGTGGTAGTCAAGCAGTTGGATCAACTTGTTTGAAGTTGGAGTGAAAAATCATCTGAACTGCTTAGGATGTGTTAATTGCTAATTGATATGATTAAAGGGTGTCTGAGGTATCTGGGTGGTATGAATTATGTTGAAGATGCGTTATCTGTGTGGTATTAGCATGGATTGTAGGTGTTTGCATTATCTGGGTTATATCACTGACTAGAAGAGTTTGTTCCTAGATAGATTTCCATTAGAGAAAAATTAGAATAGGAAACCACTAGTAGTTAAAATTGGTAGTGAATGAATTTAGCCATTGACAAAAATTTTATTTCTTTCAATAGGCTATATATGGTATGAATGTAGTCGGAGAGATTGGTTCCCTGCTTTAGGACAACTATATGTCTTCTTTATGTTGTGGAAGATAGGAAAATTTGTTAATCATCTTCAGAGAGAAGATTATTACAGGTCTTAATAGAATTTCATCCTCGAAAAACTTGTTGGAGCATTGATAAATTATTGTTGGTTTTTAGATATGAAAATAGATAATAAATAAAGTTGAAAATAGAGAATAAATGTAAGGCATATATAGCAGTCAGTACATAGTCTTAAGAATAAGTAAGCGGATATATATAGCAGCATATATAGTGGTATATATGTAAAGGGATATTAGATGAACGCATAAGTAATTGTTGTCTAGTAAACCACTATTGCATAACTTAACTTCTTTAGAATAGCAAATTATCTCTTATTAAAGACTAATAACAATCATTAATATAGTGAACTTTAAATTGAATATTGCATAAATGGTGTTATTAGCAATTGAAACAAGTCATAAAAAATTATTAAAATGCTTTACTATGACAATTATGTTTATGTTAAAGTGTAAAAACAAAACATGTAAGTTACAAAACTTCATTTACTTCAAGCATACTTCAAATCCTTTGTTTCATTTTAGTGTCAACGAATTTGCATGGGGTGACTAGTTAAATCACTAGCCACGCACGGGGGTGACTAATTAAGTCACCCCGTGACTAGCAACGCACGGAGGTGACTAATTAAGTCACCCTAGTCACCCCTGTGACTAATTAAATTGAATTGGTTAGCATTACTACTAACCTTTCATGAGAATAACTGCCTAAAAAGAAATGAGGTAGGCTAAGTGATAGAAAAACATAAAAAAAATTGTGTGTTAAATAAAGAACTATTCCCTAGATCTTTTGAAACAATATTGGGTTAAAATAGAGCTGGTAACTAGTTGAGAATGTGATACAACTGAGTAACTAGGGACATTCACGATAAAATATTTGTCTTCGCGTCAAAAGATTATAATGGCATTCCAACCATGGTAAATAATAAAAAATATGGCTTAATTGGGTAACGAGGGGACATTCATGACAAAATGTTTGCCTTTGTGTCAAAAGACTAGGTTAACGTTAAAGAAAATAAAAAATGGTGTTTCAATAAATAAAACCTAATGATCTTTGAAAATGTTGCCTTTTTGAATGATTACTAATTATAAATGCATGTTTACAAATGCCATAGGTGTATAAATAGGGTGTTAATATTTTGATTGATATGTATATTTAGATCAAATTACTTAAACATAAAAGGAATATGTTAGTATGTTGGCACAATTTGAATGATGGATTTTTGCAGTTAAATTGATTCTATAAGATTTAATGCCATTTTACCATTATTGTATATTGCATAAATAATTGCTTATATGTTTTTATGTGATTTTATGTTTGTTTGTATTTATGTATTTGTTTTTGCTTGAGGAAAAACTAAAGTTTAAGTGTGGGGATGTTGATAGGTATAATTCATACTATGTTTTCCTAGATGTTTTAGTGTGTTGTCTAATGTTTGTAAGATGATTATTGGATGTATAGGCTTAAAATTGTGCTATTATGAGTGTTTGTTTATATTCTAAGTGTTTGTGTAGTTTAAATCATGACTTCAATCTTAATTTTATGTTTCATGAGGTGTTTGATGTATTTTTGAGTGTTAAAAATCAGATAATTGAAGAACAAGGAAGATGGGAGCTACATGAAGGGTGTCACGATTGTGCATAAGGAGCACGATCATGATAAGTGTGCATGGGGCTATATAGCCTCTGTCATGATCGTGCTTTAGGTCACGTTCATGATAGAGAGGAAAACAGGAGGCCCACGATTGTGGGCTGCATAGCCTCTATCACGATTGTGCTCTAGGTCATGTTTATGATAGAGAGGAAAATAGGAGGAGCACGATCGTGACTCCAAGGGCATGATCGTGTCAGAGAGTTTCTAGGTGCAAATTTTTTATCTGTTTTGGGGTTTCGGGGCTATTTTTGGAACCAAACAAAGTAGAAAAACCCTAGTTTCACCCCCTGAATCCTAAAGCACTATATAAGGATGTGGAATACATTAAAAAATGAAGTGCCCACAATTAAAAGCGAATCAAAGAGGAGAGATCAAGAACAAGCTCTAAGAATTCTAACTTTCTAGATGAATGCTTCAATAGGGTTTTTTATTCTTTTCCTTTATTTCTTTCATTATTTTTAATGTGTGATCTAAATTATTTGATGTTAAACATGTCTGTGGAGTTCTAAATTTCATATTAGGATTTATTCTAGAATTATTTTATGACTTTTAATTATTTTTTATTTCCATACATACTTAGTTGTTTATGATAATTGTTCATGCATAAACTTGAATCAACAGAGTGAGTCAAAAGTAATTAGTGTTAGATTGTAAAACGAGTAATGGTAGTTTAATAGACCCACAGTTATCAAATCAGCAATCATTCAAAGAGAAATCTTGTTTGAGAAATTAATTATCTATTAGATAACTTCAGATCTAATTGAAGATGTTAGGGATAGTATTATGATTCGAAGGATTGCAAATTTGGAAATTTTGAATTCAATTAGGTTTAATTGATTAGATATTGAAAGAGAGTAATCAATACCTTTGGAAATCTATAGTCAAACACAAAATCAATAATATTAAAGGAAACAAAATAAGGAAAAAAAGTCCTAAGCATTCAATCTTGATTAAACCCTAATTTAATTGGCAGCTCATTATGGAATTGTTTATTTGTTTTATTTATTATTCTATTTAATTTTTGTTATTTACTTTTGTTGTAATCAATTTCTTATTACCCTAAAAAGTTAGGTTCGAATTGTTAGTTATTGCATAATCCTCGCGGGAACAATAACCTCATATACTATAAGAAGTCAAACAAATTTTATTATCTTCCTTTTCCTTTCTTCAAAGTCCTTGATGTTTAGTTGGATTTCTATAATGTATAATATGTCTATGGATTTCTAAATCTAGATTAGGAATTATTTTGAAATTTTAATTATTGTTGATTTCAATATATCTTTGAATTTTTTAATAAATTTTATGTATATACTTGGTAACAAATTGAGAAAGTGAGTCAAAGTAATTAATGTTAAGGTGTACAGTGAGAGTTAGTAACTTAATAGACCTATAATTATCAAATTAATGATCAATCGAATAGAAATCTTGGTTGTGAAATTAATTATCTAATGGATTGCTTCAGATCTAATTAAGTAAGTTAGTAATAGTTTTGTGAATCGAGAGATTACAAGTCTATAAATATTGAATTCAACTAGGATTAGTTGATTAGATCTTGAGACGGAGTAATCAAAACCTTAGGCTACGTTTGGATGAGGGTTTATTAATGGAATGTAATATTATTCCATCGTTTGGAAGGAGGGTTTATAATAGAATGAGATGAAAGAGGAGGGTTTCATATTACATTCCATTCTATCCTAAACAGTAAAAATGAGAAATCTTCAATTTGGGAGATTTAGGATGGAATGTAAAATGATAAACAACTTTTCACTATATTATATTATAAATCCCTCTTCCAAACAACATTTACTATATTACATTATGAACGCTTCCATCCCAAACAACAATTTTCTAATATTATATCCATTTACATTCCATTCTATTAAAAATATTACGTCCAACCAAACATAGCCGTAGGAAATCTAGGATCAAACATAAATGAATCAACAATATTAAGGGAAACAAAATAAGGACAGAATGGTTCATAAGTATTCAATTTTGATTAATCTCAATTTTCATTAGTAGCTCACTTGTTTATTTGTTTGATCGTTTTGTGTTATTATGTTTCAATTATGTTATTTATTTTAATTCAAATCAATTTTTTTAGTATCTTAGGAAAAGTTATATTCAAATTGTTTAGGTTTTGTAGGAACGATACCCTTGATACTACAAGATACGATGTCTATACTTACGGTATTGAGAGTTTTGTTATATATAAAACTTGCGTAAAAAGTTTTTGGCATCAAAATAGCTCTCTTGAATATGCTATAAACCAATATGTAGTTCTACGAGTTGGCCAATATAGATCCAATGCTCATCTGGTGAATTTCTTAGAAATATGTGACACCTTCTAATATAATGGTATGTTAGAAGATGCTGTTAGGATGAGACTCTTTCCCTTTACACTTAGGGATAAAGCTAAAGGACGGTACCATTCACTCAATCTAACCAACGTCACTATAGAGTAGCAGTTGGTGCTAGCCTTTCTAGATAAATTTTCCCTCTGACAAATACTATAAAACTTATAAAGGAAATCACCAATTTCTAGCAAAATAAGGAGGAGTCACCTTATAAAGCATGGGAGCGATATAAGGGCTTGAAAAGGAGATGTCCTCATCACAACCTACCGAAGGAATTCTTATTGCAAACTTTTTATAATGGAGTTAATCCACCCACGAGGGACACTATAGATGTAACTGCTATAGGATACTCGATGCGTAAAACAGTTGAGGAAGCAGAAAATTTTCTAAATCAGATGGCTAACAATAGTTGTCTTTAGACATCAACTTGAAGTAGATAGTAGTCAACCTTTTGGGTTCAGAAGAGAGCAATTGTTGTCGATTCAATGACAGCTTTACAGAATGAAATTGATAACTTAACAAAGTAACTAAATAGCCTGAAAGCCTTCTCTTTAGCTCCCATTAAAGCAATTCAGAACGAATGAGAGTTATATAGGCAAGAAAGTTATATCACGACTGATTGCTTCTTAATGCAAAACAACAATGCAAAAAAATTCAACTATATGGGCCCATAGTTTGGTTGAGGAGGAGGGAATAACTCTTATTCAAATACATACAATCCTACGTGGAGGAATCACCCAAAATTTTCTTAGTTTAACAATACAAGGAATTAGGTGAGAAATTAAGGTCTATCGGGATTTTAGCAAGACAAGTCCAGTGCAAATGATTCAAAATTGGACAAGCTCATGGACAAGATCATGAGTATGGAAGATAATCATAAAAGGTTGGAAGGGAAGTTTGAGCAAGTAGCGAAGAACTATGCCTCTGCTTGTTAGCCCCGAATTTTTTTTATGATTAATCAAGCATGATTAGATTAATTAAGTAAGTTGACATTAATTAGTATATAATAGCATTAATTATGTTAGATAGCATGTAATTAAAAAGGAATTTAATGAGTTAGTTAGCATGAGTTAATGGAATTTAAGGTGTTAGTTGGCATGAATTAAATGAGTAGTTAGAATTAAATGTGTTAGATGTAATTTAATGTGTTAGTTGGGTTAAGTTTAAAAGAAATGGGCTTGAGGCTTGAATGGGCTTAAGTTGTAGGAAGAAAGAAGGAGTTGGTTATAAGGAAAGAATGAGATGGGCTTGGGCTTTGGGCTTAAGTTAAATGAAGAGGAAGTATAAAAGGAAGGGATTTAAGTGAATTGGCTAAGGAGAAGAAGAGAAGATCGAAAGTGAGAGAGGGAAAAGAGAGAGTTCGTGAGAGGGAGAGAAAAGAAGAAGAAAAGAGAAGGTTTGTGCTAGGGCTTGGATTTTCAAGAGATCAAGGAAGGTTTTGAAGAAAGTTCAAGAAGTAAAAGAGTGGAAAATGGTCTAAGCTTCATTTTGATCCAAGAAACTTCTTGGTTGGGTGAAGAGTTAAGGTAAGTCTTCATTTCAAGTTTAAGTTTTTGCTTGGGTTTTGGTTGAGAAAGCTTAAATATGAGATGGGTATAGTGATTTCATCATCAATTTCATGTAAGAGTTCATGTAGTTTTTCAATTGAAGTTTAGTTGAAATGGGTTTTTGTGTTCTTGAAGAAGGACAAGAAGGAAGAGAAGAGTAAGAGGAAGAGCATCACTAAACAAGATTTTAGCAAGTTTTAAGGTAGGTTTCATGATTATCTTTATGTTAGTAAGAAATGAATGCTAATTAATTAATGACATTTATGATTTCCAACTACTTTGAAAATGAGCATTGATTGTATATTGATTGCTTGACATTGCTTGAAATGAGCATTAATTGTCCATGATTGTCATGAGTTGTGAGAATATTAGCAGTACATGACCTTGTTGAAAATTGCCATGAATTAAATGCGTATTAATGTTAGTAAGATCATGAAATGTGAATGAAGCATGAAATCTATGTTTTCAAGAATCAGCTATTATGGATGCATGAAAATCCATTTT
>JAOSBP010000008.1:18784763-18801774 GCA_027563825.1 Erythroxylum mucronatum
GCATCTGGAGAACTTAGCAAGTTGATTGAGCCATGGGAACCTTGGTGGTTGAAGACATCTGCCAGAACAATCTCTCTCGGTAAGGATGGAACTCAGCTAATTCAACCGCTTGTGGAGACAAAAACATCATCATCATCACTCCAGGATGACTGGGCAATAAATAGAGCTAGTGATATTCCTCCTGGGCCTGAAACTTCATTACCCTCACTCAAGAAGCTTATTTGCACGGAGCCATCGCCACTGTTACCTGTGCACCTAGTTGATATAATATTTAGCTACTGCTTCACATTACGCCTTTATAATGGAGACTGGCAATCTGATGCTGTAGGGTCAGCTTTAGAAGTTTTGAGTATCTCCACTGTCTTAGGTCTAGCCGGACAGCCAGAAACTGTACTAGAAGCTCTTTTTTGTTGTTTGGAGAGAACTTGTTCTTCTGAATACAGGGATATGGGTGGCCTACAATTTGGACAAGATGTTATCAATGATGTAGTAAGCTTGCTGTCAATAGGAGCTCCTGCTATAATATGCGCACTTTGTGATATGAGGAGACTGTTTCAGGCTGGGGAAAGGCAATTGAAAGAGGAAACCTCAAAAAGTTCGAGGAGGTCAGAGTTTAAGAGTAGGCTGAAGCTTGCTGAGAGGAAGATCTATTTCATGATGTGTTGGGTCCATGAGCAGCCGGGGGAAGCGTGGTCTTCTTTGGCTGCAATGGTAAGTGCAGCAAAAAGTTCAGTAATTGATGACAAGGTTAATAGAAACAATATGAAATCGGAGAAGAAACTAGGTGGAAGAGGAAATGTGGTGATTGAAGAGATGAAATGAGTTATGAGTTGGTTATATTGAAACTGTTGATTGTTATTTATGTCAGTATTCGATGGATAGGAAAAAGGAGTGGGAAAGGAATATTACTTTATTTGTATGACATGTCAAAGTAGATAAAATATGAAAGAGACATGATTATTACACAAATTCACTTGATTCATCTGCGTATTGTTCTTACTCTATATAGATGTTGCATATGCAAATGGCTTAATCCTTCTTTTTAATGTAGTTGTTGAGAAGCCTTATTTAATCTCAAACCGAATAAAGCATTAGGGCCTGATGGACTTAATGCTCTGTTCTCATAGATATTTTATGATAGGGGCTATTCTTGAGTTTTTCAAAAAAATGAAAAATAATTAATGAAATTAATAAGAAATTTATGTCTTATTCTAAAGCTACCAAAGCCTTACTTCTTGAAGGATTTTAGATAAATCTCATCTTATAATGTAATCTACAAAATCATTGTAAAGTACTTGGCTTCAGGACTTGCAATGGTGTTAAAGCCTCTTATTAATCAAACACAAGGAGCCCCAAGAACCCTTAAAATTTACAATAGAGAACACTTATAAGTTGTGCAATCAATGTTAATTTTCACAAGGCATTTGATTTCATCAATTGGAACTTCACCATCAATACCTTGAATCCTTTCAGATTCCCTTTAAGTCCATTAGTTGGATTAAGTAATGCATCACTACGACCTCCTATAGTGTACAAGTCAATGGTGTACTGTAAAAGCTCATTGAGGGTGCTAAAGGATTGAGGCAAGGCGATGCTTTATCCCCTTATCTTGTCACCATAAGCATATAAGTTCAGCCAAAACTCATAGATTATTTGATAAGCTTGGAAAGGAATTTTAAATTCCATAAAAATGGAAGAGAATCAACATCTATAGCCATTCATTTACAAATGAACTCTTACTGCTCTCAAGGCCTAATTCTCTGTCCATAAGTGCCCTAATGATAACTACAAAAACTTTCAAATACTTATCAGCCTGGTAATGAACAAGGATAAGAGTCAAGTCTTCATTTCATCAACTACTTCTTATTTCTCCACTTGGATCTCAAATCTAACAGGACTCTAAGTCAAACAACTTCCTTTGACTTATTTAGGGTTACTTATTTCCCACCAAACATGTACTTATAGGGACTTTCCACCTCTCATTACAAACATTCAAAAGGAGATTTAGTAGTTAGTACAATAAGAGCCTCTCAGTTACAAGTAGAATCTAACTTATAAATTCCGTTTTAAACTCAATACATGTATACTGGTCATCTCATATAGTTTTCTTGAAAATCCTGATCAAAAATATTGAGAAGATGCTCAAGATATTTCTTTGGTGAGAAGATATTAACAAGGGTTATATTACTATAGTAGGATGGGGAGTATTTGCTTACCTAGAAATGAACAGGGACTTATCATTATGCCAATTAAACTACTCAATAGAGTTCAATAGTAAAGAGAATTTGGAGAATTTTGGTTAATAAAGAATCCTTATAGGTTAAATGGATTAATTCTCACTACCTTGAGCGCCAAAACTTCTAATTTTGCTCACCTAATATAACTTTTTTTGGACTATGCTCCATAGCCTTAAATTAAAGGAACAAATGAGAGTGAATTTCAAGTACATATTGGGGGATGTTTCCTCTAAAATTTTATGGTATAATAACTAGAGTAATTTAGGGCCTTTAAGGAGAACTATCACTAAGGAGGCTTCAATAAGAGAGATTCTTAAGGAGAGCATATTCAATTTCATCCAAGGAGCTAAAGGAGAACTGATGTCTATTTCTCCTACTTTCAATCCAGAATCCGACAGTAAAGACTTTATCATCTAGTCAAGACACCCCTCAAGTAAATACTTTAATGTCTTTTGTAGACAAGCCTTAAGTTATAAAGTCCCTACAGTCCATTGGCATAAGCTAGTATGATTCAAACAAGCCATTCCAAATATTTCATTCATCCTATGATTAGCCATCAAAGAATGACTAACCACGATGGGTAGAATTTAAGGTAACATTATCATTACTAATAACTTCACTCAACCATTTAGTTCTTGAAACCACTGAGTATGTAGTCTTCCAATGTGGATCACCAATCACAATAAGTAATAAAGTGGATTTCCTAAAGGGAATTAAATGTCAATTCTACAATGACTAGTAAACTCCTACCTTCAACTTGTACACTTTATCTCAATGATTAAATCAAATAATCTATTAAACTAAAGTAAATTAATTCTAATAGAAGTAAAGAGAATAAAAAAGGTAATAATAAGTATATAAGGAGCTTAAACAATGAGAATTAGGTTAGATAAGACTTCAGCTTCACCATTAACAAAATGAGTTAGATTCATTAACCCTAGTTTATGTAACGATAAAGTTCTAAAATTTTATTTTTCTTTTTAATACCCTTTCCATTACCTAATTAGATCCCTAATGATATTTTAGTGAAATCAATTAATTATAAAAGAAATTAACTCTAATGTGAGTGAAAAATACACATTTTTTAAGTTTTTTTGCTCGACTTTCATGTAAAACTAAATATTTTACTTAGGTCTTTTTTTATAGATAATTTTGATAATTTGATATTGGGATGAGATCATTCAATAATTAAAAACTATTTCATAAAAAATGAAGAAATCAAATTCTTAGAGGATCATTATCGGTCTCAGGCATTTGTCCTATATGGATCAAATGCATCAAGAGACACAATTTAGAACACAACCTGAAGAGAGACTGTGGTATTAAAGAAAATTTGTAGAGCAACGCAACTTAAGTCTCAATTATGCCAGAGATCATGTACTAATCACAAAAGAAATATAAGGATTCATCGTATGGGGGCATGAGTGTTCTAGAGACAATGTGTTAATTATAAGATAAACAAAAAGATACATGGCTTTGGGGTATGGGAATACTATGGACCGTGTCTTTATCCTAGAGGCAAGAAGAAGTTTAGTCATCAGAAGATCATAGGACCCGTTAGATGTTAATTTTAAGGATTTTTTCATCAAACAATCAAGATCTATACACTATCACATCTACAAGTTTGTCCTATTTGTATATAATTCTTTTGTTATTTTGATTATGATTCATGGCTAAACACTTTTCTATGTTTAGATAAAGAAAATTCTATTTTTTTATATAGATTGATTTGTTTAGTTTATAAAATGGGATATATTTCTACAAATTGCTTTTGTTGATCTTTATGCATGATTTAGTTATGCTAGTGACTAAATTGATTTTAATTCAACTATGGATGCCTCAGAAAGCCTAACTTTGAGTGGACCATGACCTTGGGTTAAGATAAAATAGGTACTTTATAACTAGTAATAGCTTTTTGTTTTATTATTAGATTGGGTGAGAGACCTACGTGATCTTTCTGGTATTAGGGTGAAACCTTTCATAGGATTTCAAAAATCTTAGTGAATTTGAAAAAGTATTAGTTTAGTAGAGATATGGGATAACAAACCAAAAAGTAGATGGTTACACTTAAGAGTGCAATTTCAGTGTCTAAGATATCCTATCGTTCCAGTTTAATATATCCATTCTTTGTTAATTGAATCATGAAATAAAAAGTAATACTAGAAGAAGATACTTTTCTAAACATTGATATTAGATTAAATTCTCTTTTGTTAATTTTCTTTGTTGTTGATTCTCTTACTGCCAATTTATGTTTTATTAATAAAAATTACTATTTTATTTATTTAGTTTAGACTAATTATTCATTTTATATTTATTTAATCAGCACCACTTCTTCAAAGGATTGATTCCTGCTTATCATTGTATTACTTGCTAATGGAAGGTTCACTTGCCTTAATTGTGCATAACATATTAGTACGAGGAAAATTTATAAATAGATATAATTTCACTTACATTAAACTCTAAAAAGTAAGTTATGATGATCATATGCACATAGATTACTATAACAACAAGATTGATATGGTTTCTATTTAATTTGTTTAAGTCATACAAGCAAGCAATAAAAAGATTATGGGCGCTACCTAAAAATGAGGAGTCCTTATAAGGTTAAATGAATTCACTCCGACCACATGAATGTCATCAATTTATGAAAGGCCATTCTTAAGTTCAACCCTTCTTGGTCCTTTAAGTAGATTATAAAATTAAGAGACAATATAAGTATGGAACTAAAGTACATTATAAGTAATGAAAATGATAATTGGTTGTAGTTTGATAATTGATTCAAACTTAGTCATTTGTATAAACTTTCTAGCTTTAGTATTATGAAATCTAGCTTACTAAAGGATACCAAAATGGCCCTAATCATCTAAAGGAACTTATAGAATTGGAAGATAGTCACCTTCAGAGGCTTCTTAGCAATAAAAAAGAACTTACCAATAGACAATCCTAAATCTAGAAAGGAAGATGCTATTATCTAGTTAAGGCATCCCTCCAAGTTTTTTAACAATAGGTCTTACCTACAATTATTCACAAAATAACGTCATTAAATTATTTTGTCTAAATTGTTTTGGTTATTTAACAACCTTCCTAAAGCACCACTTATATTATTGGAAATCTTATCTTATTCAATTACCATTACTCTTTACAAATTTAGAGTAGAATGTGGACCTTGTGTAATATCTAGTGTGATAAATATGACTAAATTCAGATTGTAGAATGGCTAAGAAAAATAACTTTTTATAGTAAAGGAGACCTGACATTATTCAGAGTTGCTTTCACTTGCATCAACTATGCCTTGTGGAAAAAAAAGGAACAGGAGACAATTTGGGAATGAGCAAAAAAAATGTTTAAAGTATGTGTAACCATACTTTCACATGGATTTGCTAGATTATCATTGCAAAAAAAAAAACAGTGAACTAAGCAAAGCCTTAGCCCTTATATAGATCCTTCCTCTGGACGTTTGAAGTTCTTACCTTAGGCATTAACTACATATGAAAAACTAACAATATGTGAACCTTTGCCTACTTCCTTGGATCTTGTTCTTAAGCATTAAATATCTTCATAGAAAATAACTTAACCTTTCAATTTTAGCTCTTTTTTGGCATTCATGATAGGATTTCAATTTTGTACACACTTTTGTGTAAACTTCCTTAGAAGGTTTGCTTTAGCTATTAATTAAATTTTTATTGTAGCTAGGTGTGCTTTCTTTTCTTGAATTCACCTCTTATTACTTTTATTAATTAATTTTAATTTTTAAAAATATGAAACATTATTAGTATGGTAGCCACTTATTCATATTATGTCTAAATCAATAACTAATTTTCCAAATCAATTACTAAAATTAATATTTCGTATTCATGATCATCATCAACAAACATCAATAAATTTAGATCTCAAGTTAAGCATATAACCACATTATAAATGATTCTCCTAATCTTAACTGAAAATATTTTTGGTCACTCATGATTTTTCAACTAAAAAAATCATAAAATTATTTCAAAACATTATATTATTAATATTACTAAAGAGGTGGAATAAAATTATTTAAGATAAGATTGAAATAAATAAATTTCAAAGTGTACAAATCAATTAAATAAATAAAATAATAACTAAAGTGCTACAAAATAAGATTTAATTGTACAAATATGAAGCTATAAAGACGGAGAATAATCACATTTTAATATAAAAAATAAAAAATATTGGCACGATGATGCATGGGCACACACATTGATGAGTTTTTGTGTAGTATTAGTCTTCTTTCAGTTAGTGTAAGCACGTCTGGTGTCATAATTTGACAAAATTTATACCAAATGAATGATCTCTTTAAGATATTTCCTATAGTAAATAACATGTCAAAATTTAAGCATTGTAGGCATTATTTCTATATCGAAAAGTATGATATACCCTAACTTTTAATAAATGGATAACCTAATTTAAGTCTTTTTTCTCTTTTAGTGTTGCCTCCTTCCTCCTTTAAACTTAACATTTTATTTATTTCACCACATTGGTTGATGGAATTGATTAGGAAGGTTTAAAAGTTGGAATATCTAAGTTGGCCTCCCTCTATCCATTTTTCAACTTTAATCTCCTAAGGTTGAGACTAGCTCTTGAGCTAACTATAAGTACCAAAGAAAATGTAAAAAGCTTGGTTTAAGTAGTCTATGCTTTTCTGATGACTTATTGATATTTTCTAAGGTTAAGGCTAAGTCTGTATAGGTCTTGCTATCGACCTAAAAATAATTCAAGGTGCTATCGAGATTTACCATCAACTATAATAAAAGTCATTTTATCCTTGTCTCTAGTGGTGTCCAACATGCAAAGAGATTAAAAACTCTAACAGGAATATCTATCAAGAACTGCCCTATAATGTACTTAGGTTTGCCTTTGGTTACAAGGAAACTACACTTTAAAGAATGCTTTCCATTAATTGAAAAAATTATGAAAATATTAGGAAGTTAGACTAACAAGGATCTATACTTTGGGGGTAATTTACAAATGATAAAATCTATTGTGAACTCTATGCATATATATTGGAGTGGTCACATGTTCTTGTCCAAAGGCCTAATCAAGAAAATTAAGAGCTTAATGAGAAATTTTTTATGGGGCAAGCTTAATGTAAGCATATTTAATACCAACTTAAAAATGTTGGATGTGTGTAAAACCCTTGATGAGGGTGGTTTAGGAATCACTCCTATACATATAAGCAATATGATATTGATGGCTTAAATGCTTTGCAGAGTGTTAATGGATAAGTGATAAGTTCTTAATTTACTATATATTTACTCCCTAATGCCCAGTGATTAATTTTATGTTATGCTTAAGATACGTATTTTGGATCATTTTTTATAGGTTCAAGTTGGAGAAACAAGAACCAAAATGAGCTAAAAAATACCCTTGGAGTAGTTCTATCAATGCTTGATCTTATTTGCCTTCATGAAATATGGGGATGAATTAGGGTAGAGATAGGACAAAGAATGAAAGAAATGAAGTTATTGCAACTTAAACGGTAGTGCATGAGACTGTGTAAGTCATTGGAAGCATGTAGGAGCTTAAAGCCATTTGGAAATAGCCTCTTTACTAATTAAGAGTAAGGTTACGTAGTAATGGACCTTACCAAACCCTACGTATCAATAGGATTCATGCTAGGAGTTGTTGTTATTGTTGTTATAGGAGCTTACATAACCATGTAAGTGAGCTATATGACCGTGTAAGTGGTTGTGTAGCTCACCATGAGCGTGTAAGTTCACAAATTTTGGGAAAAATGACACCCACAATCACTTACACATGGTCACTTACAGTTATTTCTTAGTCCTTGTATGTTTGTTAATGTTGTGTGTGGTAGTGACGAGATCTCCTCATTAAGAACCTGTACAATTTGATCCTAAGATTAGAAGAAAACTGTGAAGGTTGTGAAGGGAAACTAGAACAACTCTAAGAATACAACAATGAATTAAACTTGAGGAAGTTGTTGAGGAGGAAAGTCATTTGTTTTGCAAAGTAATCATGTTATTCTTTCTTCCTAAAGTATTATGGAATGGGTGAATTCATCATGATTCAAATAAGGGAGAAGACGTTGTAAAGGGTCACTCTTTATGGTTATAGTCTATTGTTTATCATCATTCTTTTAAGTGATTTCTTCTAACTATTTACGCTTCATATGGGTTGTGATATGGATCCCTGAATCTAACTATTTTTGTGATTTTGAGACAGTCCATCCAATAGTAGATACTAACATCCTTGAAAAATTTTGGAAAAAATGACACCCACAATCACTTACACATGGTCGCTTACAGTTGTTTCTTGTTCCCTTTATGTTTGTTAATGTTATGTGTGGGTTGATCCTTTTGTGGTTATTAATGTCTCTGCCTTTTGCACAGTAGATATTAAGAGTCTAAAAATATGGAAGACATTAAATGTGTGTTCATTGACTTAATCTTTATCTTGAAGAATTTTAAGTGGAGAATGCAGAAGTTGTGATCCATAGAGATCAAAATTTTATCATGTGATGAGGAAAACATGGAGTTGAGAGCGAACGACAATAAACAAAAACGCTGCTTGGGAGGTAACCCAAGGGGAATTTGTTCCTTTTCCTTTACATTTTTGCATTTTTTTTGTATCCATTTCTTACATTTAATGTTACATTGGGAACAATATAAGTTTTAAGTATGGGAGTGGCGATTTTGTTTATTATGTGAGTTTTTAAGTTTGTTTCTTATGTGTTTAAAGTTCTTTTAGCATGTTAAAAAATATTCTCTCTTTTTCTATTACTTCCAGGACTATATAGTTATAATTAGAGATTACAATTAACTAAAAAAATTATGGAAACTTGGGCATGTATTTTTACTCTTATAATTGATTAATATATGTTTTCTTTATAAGAGTAGTAACTAGTGGGTAGATATAAGCTAGTGAGATTTTAAGCCTTTTAGATTGACACATCTATATTAGTCTCATTGTTTTTCACTTATATGTGACCTTTACAACATGTACATCCTAACTTTGCCTTGATTTTATATTTGAGACCACATTTTAATCACATGTATTAACAAGGAAATAATATAGGCATTCTTTGTTTTGTAACCTATATTAGCCAAATAGTCTACCTAATGACATGATTGATCTTGTTGTTAAGCCTCTGAACTTTATTAGCCTTTTAATTTTATGCTAACCACATTATGTTCCTTCTTAAAGTTAGTGGAGCATTTGTGATTGTTGATATTTGTGGAAGCACAAGAGTATAAGTATGGGGGTGTGTACATATGCAGGTTGGTTATGAATGGAATGTGATTTTTATCTCTTATCAATGAATTCCATCGTTGATGTAGTTTCTTTCAATTTTTGTCTTTAAAAAAAGAAAAAAGAAAGAAAAGAAAAGAAAAAGGTAATAAAAGAAAAGAAGTTGTTGAGGAGGAAAGTCATTTGTTTTTCAAAGTAATTATGTTAGTCTTTCTTCCTAAAGTATTATAGAATGGGTGAATTGATTATGATTCAAATAAGGGAGAAGATGTTATAAAGGGTCACTCTTTATGGTTATAGTCTATTGTTTATCATCATTCTTTTGAGTGATTTCTTCTAACTATTTATGCTTCATGTGGTTTGTGATATGAAGCCTTAAATCTAACTATTTTTGTGATTTTGATACTGTCCATCCAATAGTAGATCCTAAAATCCTTGAAAAATATGAAGAAAAAAGGATAAAATATTAAAAGAAAATAAAATTAATTAAGAAATGGGAAATGACATTAACACTAATGTTTAGATAAAAGAAAATAACAACAAAAAAGAAGTAAGAAATGCATACAATTAATTAAAAAAAAGAAAAAATAAAACTCAAAAGTCAAACATCTCCTTTTTATGTGACTTAGGCTGATCCGATAATGGAAAATCCTCATGTTGTTGATCCTAAACTAGTGGAAGAGCTGCTAAGGAAGTACCTTCGTCAGATGGTGGAGGTTGGAAATCAATGCCTTAACGGCTCACTATTAACAACATTAGCTCTTCCATCCACTCAGCTATAATCTTGAGTCTTCCTAGCTTCACAACCGAAGTCTCAAGCTTTCCTCCCCTCTCCAGAAGGTCTGATTGCTATCGTGGGAGAGTCTTTTAAATACTCAAAAGTTGAGCTACCTATATTTCCAACATTGTTTTCTTTAGCTAATCCAGATGTGGTATCCTAGCCCCAAAAACTCTCGAACTATCCTCCATTATTGCACCTCCTCCTATCTTGGGTTAAGGTGTCTATGGTTGCGGTGGCTAGTTTGAGGTATTTTTCTCTACTCTATCTCCATCCTTTGCTATTGGCTCGCTAGGCTCCCCAATGAGTCTTATATGTCTCCTGTAGCTCCTCGACTTCGACTGACTATACGCATGCACTTCATTATGTCTAGGTTAAGTGATATCACGGTTCTAACCTGCCGCATCGATGGTAATCGATCCAACATCCCTATATGTCATGCCAGTCAAGTCACATAAGGTTTGACACAAATTGTGTCAACCTTCCTCTCTTCGCTCTGACGGCTGATGAATTGGACAAGTGCATGTCCTAGGCAGATCGGCATCCTGTCGCTCATACTCTAAAGATAGTACACATCTATGTTCCCCACTATGCTATGGCTATCCCCCCCCTATCTCTCGAAGTATAGCTTAAAACTTCGTGTATGTATTAGAGCGTCAAGTATCGTGGTGACGAAGCCTTGGATCTGCTCAGGTTATATTCATCGTCGTCACTGATGGTGTCCTAAAACTTTTGGGAGGATATGTCATATAGAAATTCTATCCTTAAGTCCAATTACTCACGCGCCTTGAAGAAGTCTGCATCGTAGAGGCCCATAGTGACTGAGAAGTCCAAACAACTTATTCTGTTCATCTCCCCTAGATGGTATTCGCCCTATCCCAGTTATGGGGTCCCTTCTCCACTAAGAAGGTGGAGAGCACCTCCATAGTCAACTCCAAGTATGTGGGTTCCACGGTCTTGAAGAATATAAACCAGGCAATGATATTTACCAGCTCCATAACTTATTACGCTAATCCAACTTTCTCTAGTGTCTCCCAGTCAATGTAGTTTCTTTCGGGGTTAGGAGAATTCCATAAATAGTCCATATGTTGTAGCTGAACTGATTAACAATCTTGTCCTTGATGATCTAGCCCACATACCTTACATTGCATTACTCAACCTTGTGGAGCCATTGTAAGTCTGCCTATTTTTCTTCTTAAGGCCTCCACTTGGCTTACCAACTGCGCCACTACATTTACTTCATACACACCTGTTGGCTCATTATTTTTTGCTCTAAACAAGCACCACTGATAATTGTTCATTGCCATATCTTCTATTAATTATTGGGTCACTTATGATATTTTGTTGTTGAGGGTTCCCCCAGTTGTTACATCAATAGACTAACTAATGCTTTGATTCAAACCATTATAGAAAGTTTGGATTTGCATCCAATGTGATGGACCATGGTGTGAGCATTTTCTCAATGTCTCCTTAAATATATGCCATTTATCATATAAAGATTCAGCTTCAGCTTTGGAGTATCAGGAGATGTCGTTCCTCAGTTTAGCAGTCTTTGTTAATGGAAAATATTTTGACAAAAACTTCTCTTAAACTTGTTCCCATATTGTTAGCGATGATCGTGGCATTCAATTCAACCATTGTTTCGCCTTCCCTCTTTAAAAAATTGGGAATAACCGCATTCTGATGGAATCATCATTAGCTCAGTTGATTTTAGAAGTATTGCAAATCTCTAAAAAATTAAAGATGCGCACATTTGGGTCTTTATCTTTAAGTCCATCGAGTTAGACTAACTGCTATACCCTTTGCGTGATACTAGGCTTTATCTTAAATTTGTTAGCATCAATAGTCGATCTTACGATGGAGGACTTTGCTCCAGTCAAGTCTGGTCTAGCATAGTCAAACATGGTTCTCGGTTGGTCAGCCATGTTTTGTGATTCTTCAGTGTCTACTTGACCACCCAAGTCTGCTATTCAACGATCTAGCTCAAACTCCCACAATTATGCGCTTCGAAGATTTCTACATGTTGTTCTTTTAATTTATAGATCTGCATTAATTAAGCTTTCAAAATTACTCTAGGTCATAAAATGACTAGGTGTCCAAATCTATAAAAAAGAAAGAAAACTAAACAAATTTACTAAATAAAATAAATAAAACAAAAGAACAGTAAAACTTAATAAAATAAAATGACTAGAGTAATAAAATCTAGGTGTTCCTAATATTACCATCCCCAGAAATGGCACCAAAAACTTAATTGGTTAATTCTATACCAATATTTAAATTTACCGTAAGTGCACAATATAGTTATAGTTAGAGCATGTAAGTATGGGTCGATCCTACGAAGATAGTAAATACTAGTAATTAACTTTCTCCTATTATTTAGCCTATGAATTGGATGTTTGGTTTTTAATTAGAAATAAAACATAAATAAATAAAATAAAATAGGAAACAATAATGAACAAAGAATATAGGAAATTGCTTTAAAAACTCAATATCAAATATTAGTCTCTAGGTGATGAACCCCCTAAAAATTATTAATTAATTAACCTTTTAACATGCAATTACTTTATTGATTATTAGACGTGGAAATTCCAATCTTATGCTAATAACTCTCTTAAGACTAATAATAACTAATCTAGCGGTTGATTAATATAAATCTTTTTAGTAAAAACCTATAAGATTGTATTATTGATTTATAAATTCCGTTATTACATTTTACCCTAATCTAGAGGATTTAGGTTGACATATCTCTAGGTTTGCAATCAACTCCTTTCAATTATGGTATATTTATTAATATAAAAGAACTTCTCAATCTCAATCATATGAAATCAAATCATGCACTAATATTTCAGATATAGTAGAATTAGAATAAAACACATAATTGAATCACAATAAATTAATTAAAATAATTGCATTGAATACAAAGATTAAAACATATTGTTATCCCAAACTAGGGCTCATCACACCTAGACGCTAATAACGTTTAGTTTATGATAATAGAAAAAATCAAAGATAAACAGGAAGAAAAACTAATAAAAAACAAAGGAATCATAATTCTAAATCTTCCTTTTTCATTTATTAAATCTTCTTGCAAGTTTGAGGTTTGATGTTGTAATCTACTGGATCTTTTGATATATTCTTCGTGTTTTCCACATCCTTTGATCAAAATTTTCACTCCTATAAGTTCATTATATCTAAAATCTACTAGAAAAATCGAGGCTCTTCAATTTGCATTCGCTCATGTCCTTTTATAGTAAATTTTAGTCTAAGACATACATGGTCTGCTACACGGGCATGTAAGAGATTGTATATAATTAAAAAAACACCTAAATTTGCAATTTTACATGGGTACTGAGACTTACATGGGCACACACACAGTCGTGTATCTCTAAGTTGCATCAAAACTTCATTTTGTGCCACGTTTTCATTGGAATTCTTCTCCTTTATGTTCATAAAGACAATTATAACCTATACATGCACTTGAAGCAAATTAAATACTACATATACAACAAAACTACGAAATATCAAGCAAAATATATCAAATATAGGTGTATAATAATAGTCAAATATGCATCTATCACGCCTCCCAGTCTATAAATATGTTAATCCCAAACTTAAGCCTCTAATATTGTTCCTCTTGGGCTCCAAAATTTAATAACAACATTCTCGGTTGCTCTAGGGGCTGGCTATGGTGGAGGAACCTTCTCCTCTTTGCCACCTCCTTGGGATCTTCTTTTCTCGTCATTGTGCCTAAAACTTTAAATAAGTGTGAGATATTCTCAAAGAAATTACAAGACTACCCTTTTTCACTCACTTAAAATTGATTATACTCACTAAATTATTAAACATGAAAACAAAGTAACAACGAAAATTAAAACACATAAAAATTAAAAATAAATTAACAAAAATAAATAATATAATAAAAATAAACTAATTATAAAATAAACTAACATCCTAATTAATCACAAAATTATAATTAAAAATATTGTAATTAACGAATTAAACTAATATAATTATTTAATTACGAATTCAACCCTAAATTTGAAATTAAAAACCTTAATTTCACAATTATGTAAAATTGACAAAATTGAACATTAAATTCATGCAAAACACAAAATTGACATTCAATTTAACACAAAACAAACTTCAATTAACATTAAAAAAACAACTAATTAACCTAATTTCACATAGAATATCACAATCAAACACTTGGTAAGCATAAATAGCACAATTTCGCAATTCAAGTTGAAATTTCACCCAATACATATGCAATTAATCAAATTGAACAATTAAATCCAATGGGTAATAATAATAATAAACTATCAAACAATAATTAAGCATAAAATCACATAAATTGTCATAAAATCTCTAAATCAAAAAATTAGTGTTTTTGATTAAAAATCGGCAAATAATCAAAACACCCAATGAATCATCCAAAAATAAGTGAAAACAATAAGAAAACTTACTTTAGTGTGGCTAATTTGGGAGAAAAATGCAAAATATTAGACTGGAAAATTGAAAGGTGACGACAGGGAGTGAGAGAAAAGGAGAGAAAATGAGAAAGAATGAGGGTTAGGGCATTTTAAAAGTATATCATGGGCTTACACGATTTGTTAAGCGACCGTGTAACTAACCGTGTAGGTCACTAAATTGCTTCTTTTCATGGACTTACACGGTTTGGTGCATGGGTGTGTATATAACCGTGTAAGACTACACTAATATGTATAAAGAACGTGTAGCTCTCTGTAAACATGTGCAACTTGAAAATTAGAATAACAAACTTAAAAATTTTGCACCTTAGAGTTATAAACCTTTAACATGCTTGCCCTAACACTATAATCATGCATAATCTTGTGAAAATGATTAATGTCCAAACCTAAAAACACATCAAACTCAATTAAACCTATTATAATCATCACAGTAAGAATAAAATGACATGGAATTGAAAATAAAACCTAAACTAATTTATGGGTTGCCTCTCATGTAGCGCTTATTTAATGTCGATAACTTGACGTACCCTACATACTCATCCTGGGTCTATAATCAATGGCTTACTTCTACCTATTTCTTTACAAGGCAGTTTAGTAGCATGTAAGTAAGCCACATGTTGCAAGATAATAAGAGCATAATTTATCAAATAAATAAATCATAGTGATTTTATTAATGTTCTTTTCAGTGATAAAATGTTAATAAAATAAGGGATAATGAAACTCCATGAATCTTTAGTTGACTCAAGTAGTTTGTCTTTGAAGAAGTGGGAACCCTCCGTACCTAAGGTGACTACCAATGTATCATCAATAGTTTGCTCAATTTTTTCCTTCACCAGTTCTTCTTCTACTCCTTTTGTCCATTCTTCTTCTTTCTCTACTTGGAAAAAGGTTCTTGGCTCGTATTCTTCTTCAATTATCTTATGCCACTTCAATTCTTCATCTTCTTCTTCTGCAAGCTCTTCTCTCTTAAGGATGATTGTTGTTTCATGTTTTTCAGGATCTGTTTCAATCATACTAGGAAAACTCCCCTGTAATTTGTTAGATAATATCTTCACTAGCTAGTTAACTTGATTCACCATGTTATGTATATGAGCCTTTGTTCTCTAATCCCTCATGTTTGATTCTTAAACAAATTTGGCCATCATATCTTACAGAGTTCGCTCCTTAACTTGAGATGCTTAATGTTTTAAATATTCAATTGAAGCGTAATCATTCTATCCATAAGTGTAAGATTTGCTCTACTCTGAATTATACATATTCTCATATTGTACACCTTAAGGTTGGCTGAACATGATCGGTTGCTCCCACAGATAAGTCGGTACCCATCATTCATGATTGTAATAATTTCTCCCATAAACGGCGCAACACAGTATGGGCATCAGTTGAGTTTTTGAAAAACATGTTAGAAAACAGTTTTTTCCAATATGTTGATGTTACATATTATGATGACTTATCATAGCTCCCATAAGAATATTGACCACTCCATCTGTTTATTGTGAGTTATGGCTACAATAATGAATCTCAAATCCTAACATTAACCTACAAACTCAAGGTCGAGCTAGAGAAGTTCAAAAGATAATTAAATGAATAGGCCAAAAATACAAGAAAAATAAATTAAATACAAAAATAATGGTTAGATTAATATAATCTACGCTTTCCTAATATTATTGTCCCCAGCAACAGCGCCAAAAACTTGGTATGATATTTTATGTATATCAATCTTAAATTAGTGCAAGTGCACAGTATAGCTATAACTAGCACAGGCAAGTACGAGTTGATCTCACAAAGGCGGTAAGTGTTAGTAGTTGCCCTTTTTCTATTATCTAGCCTAAAAATCATATTTTGGTTTTTACTTAAAAATAAAGCTAAACAAATAAACTAAGATTGGAAACAATATTGAATGCAGGAAAAAGGAAATTAGTTAGAAAATCCAATATCAAATGGTACTGACTAGGTGATGAATCCCCCTAAGAATCATTAGATAAATAACCTTTTATCATGCAATTATATTATTGATTATTAGATCGTGAAAATTCCTATCTTTTATTAATAACTTTATTGAGACTACTAAAAACTAATCAATCAGTTGATTAACATATATCTTTCTAGTTAAACCCTAGGATTGCATTATCGATTTATGAATTTGTCTATTAGGTTTGACCCTAATTCAAAGGAGTCATGTCAACTTATCTCTAGGTTTGCAATCAAATCCTTTCAATTATGGTAGATCCATTCATACAAAAGAATTTCTCAATCTCAATCATATGAAATCAAAT
>JAOSBP010000008.1:18801874-18819282 GCA_027563825.1 Erythroxylum mucronatum
GAAACCTATTAAAAGTAGTTTTCTAATTTCCTAGAAAATTGGGAAAATAGAAAACACACTTTTCTTGAAAAATTGATATATTTTTTTATTAATAAACATGTTTTCTAATTTTTTCTATTTTATGAAAAAAATTTCTAAAAAACTAGAGAATTTTCAGAAAGTAAACGCACCCTTATTGATTCGTGCTGTTGAAACGTTTGATTCATGAGTTTGTAAGAACATTTGTTAAAACCAATTAAGGGTGAAATTTTTTGGTCTTTAAGTGATGCAGAGTTGATACATCCTCCATCTAAAAGAGTTATGCATGATAGAAAAAAATTGAAAGAAAAAAATGACAATATAAACTAAAGAAAATGAAAAATCCAAGCAAATCGAGTTAAAAAGGGCAAGTGCATAAATGTTGAAAATGTGGTTTTCAAGGTCATAACTCCAAAAAATGCAAGAATAATACCTTAAGTCAACATGTCGAGGCTTCTTCACAGGTGTGTACACCTTACTTCTATCATATGAATACAGTTTTATAAACATACAGTTACTAATGTTTATCATTATGTTGATCAGGTTAGAACATAGTCAACTTCACAGGTATACTAGTTTCCGGTTTTATATTACTTATTATTAGTTGTAATGACTAACAAAGTTATTTTCATTATAACTACAGTTAAGCGATGCGAATTTGGTTGATGATTATTCTATACTGAGTCAACAAAGCAATGTGTTTTTTTATCAATTTTTCTAAGTTTAAATAATTATAAAGTGTGTTTCTAATATTTTATCTTCCACTTTCTAAGTTGGTACATCTGGAGATGACAATAAAAGAATTTTTTGAGTTGTTAACCCACACACATTTCAATTATCATTTCAACCAAGGGTTTTATGATTCAGAGGATGTTCCAGTATTACTTCACAACAATTACAAGCTGAAGCAAGTAGAAGGAGAATGTTGATCTTACGCAGTCAAGTACTAATGAAGCAAACATTGATAAGTTATATACATACAATGTATATATTTGTGTTATATACATACGAATATTTGTGTTGTTTATATACAATATAAATATTGTCAAAATCAATATGAGATGTTACACAACCTCTCTCTCTATCTTTATCTCTATTTTACGTCTCTTTTTTTGCATATTTGACAACGAGTTAATTATTCAATTTTTATTGGTTATATATAGTAGGATTATTTTTGCTTCGTTACATAATTCATATACAAATTTCAAAATCAAAATTTTCATAATATACTTGAAATTAGTATTAACCATTACATTGTTGAAATTCAATACAATATCTCCATAACATAATTACAAATAAAAAGTACTAGAACCATAATAAATCCTATTACAATGTTCATTAACATATATTTAATTTCTTTTTTCTCTTTTCTCAATAAATTTATGTCCTCCTTTAGAAGCTTCTTTTTTTTTCAAACTCCTTAGTTGTACTTCTTTCAACCTCTTTCTTTAACATTGATAATTCACTCCTTAAATTTTGAAACACTTTAATGACTCTCTTAATAAATTCTTTATTGTACTATTTAAAATATTTGCATCTCCTAACCTAAAACATTCAATTTCATTAAAAAAAACCTAAAACACAAGTTTAACATTCAACTTCAATAATCAAATAACAATAAATTCTCACTGGATAATTGGGGCATTCATAAAATCTCTGGCCAGGATTATGATCACTCTATGATGTCCTTAATGAGGCCTTTAGCCCGTAATAGCTAATGACATTTCCTAACTTTGAACTCACTGTTGTATTAATCAATGATAATGATTCCGTCTGCATACTTAAAAGATGATAATAAGATAATATATGATTGGCTAAAAATGCATTCTACTAAGTATGTCATGTAAACACACATAAATTTGAGAATAAAGTGTGATATGATTATTAAAAATCAGTCTAAGAATTTCAATGCCTATATTAAAAAGGTTTAAGACCAACCTATCTTAATCATACTTGCGATGATGTAATGGGTTATAATAAAGAGATTTCATAAAAAGGAGGGATGGAAGTACATTGGTGACATTTGTCCAAAAATCATAACTAAATTAGAAAATTTAAGAAAAGAAGCATGCTAAAAACTATATTCGTATTTCAACTGTGAGAGAGTTTTTGAAAGTGAATACATGCAATTTGTACAACATATGGATGAAACAAACTTACACTTATATAAAGTAGAAAATCATTGGAAATTCTTATCGATATGCAAGTTCTTCTATTAGACATGATGGATCTAAGCTTGAGGATTATATAGATAAAATTTACAACATTAAGACTTTCTTGCAGCTATATGCTTGCTAATTGTTCTTTATTTTAGAATAGCATCATTACCTATAAGATGATTAGCATTTGTATTTATCAATTTCATTCTAATATTGCTACCATTTTTGTAATTTTTTGTAACATTAGGTGAACATTTTTGACAAAATCTAAATAAGAATTAACGTGTTGAAAGTGGAGCTTTCACAATTTACAACAAAGTATGATAGCCCAAAAAAGGCAAAAGTATGAAAAGATTAGCAATATAATCCATAAAGTCTTTTGATATTGATGCCCATAAGGTTTCTCCATCTAGACTCTGCATATTTACAAAAAAAGTTCATTTCACATAATAGTTCTATGGTTAAACAGAAAAGGAGGATAGTCTTTTTAAGAAAGCCAAGAAACCTTATGGTCCAATATATATTTCTAAAACCTCTTTGTAAGGACAAATTCTGAAGGAAAGGAGTTAAGCATTTTATGCTTTTATAAAACAAGTGAATAGAAAGTAATAAGTGAAACGTTGATGGTATTATTGCCAAGAAGAGTGAAATGCATTATGGAAGTGCTTTACCAACAAATAATGAAGGTAACAGTCACGAAATAATCAGGAGAAGTCATCAGCTGTGGTCACACATGCCACACACACAAAGGAATCTAGAAAAGGTATTTTGTCAACAAAATTATCATCCTTTCAATGGCTAAGGGGTCATACTTTGAGCCTCCAATTTAAAGAATTTCTATCTTAAAGAAGTGTTACTTAGATACCACAAGCAATCAATAAAAGGTGATAATTTACATGTTTCAGTGCATAATAAGTCAATAAATTTGGAGCAATCACAGTGTTGGAGAAGCAAGGTACTAGTTGAACAAATATCGCATATGTATTCTTGTGCTGATAAAGCATTGATTTTATGTCTTCAATATGTAAAATTGGCACAAAATCCGCCATAAGTATGCCTACTCCAAATATGATCAAATTATCAAATTACCTAACTTGACATACACTTCACATAATTGACTTCATTGTTACTATCACATTCATATTGCTTAATATCGGGCATTTTATGAAAAAACCAAGCAAATTTATAACCTATTTCATCACAACAGACGTAATTTAAACAAACAATGCATAAATACAAAATAAAAGTCTATTCTTTGATTTGTTTTGTAAGTAACACAACAGAACAAACGAAAGAACAAAATGTGTCATACAAAAGGTGAGGGATTTTGGAAAGTGAACACAACAGAACAAACGAAAGAACAAAATATGTCATAGCCATCTAATGCTAAACCAAATATCAAAGGCACTCACCTATGAGAGCGACTGTTAAACGATGATGCTTGCAACAAATACTCTCCCAATCTAGCGCCTCTAAACCTTGTAATGATAACAACGAATGAGAGTGACTAAGGGATATGAGAAGGTGAGGTATTCTAGAAGGTGACGAATTCCAGATGATCAACGATTCCAAAACGTAGAAACAGAATGCTAGCCATGGGACCTTTTCCAATGTCGACAGCTCCAGCAGCTCACAGGAAGAAGATACCCCTCAGGTGCTCGAAAAAAAGTCCTCATCCAAATCTAAGCCCTCTTATGCTGAATTATTCAAAAACAACTATGTACTCACTCATAGGGTTCAATTGGAGCACAAGGCTATAGCCGACATTGTTCAAATGTCACCTGAAGACTTTCGGCCTATTGAGGAAGCATGGGGTTATTGCTTGGTGGGTCGTTTTACTGGCCATTTTCTGGGTATGAAAGCAGTGGAGGGAATGATGGCCACTTGGGGAATACCATGTCGGCTCCTCCCCCATGACCAAGGCTGGTTGATTTTCAGGTTCTCCAATGAAGATGACCGAACTACTGTCTTGATGGGAGGCCCCTATACTCTTTATGGTAAATCCTTGTTGCTTAAAGAATTGAGTAAAGGCTTTGCCTTTAACAATGATGAATTTCTGAAAATTCCCATTTGGATTAAACTCCTTAATGTCCCCCTTGATTTTTGGCATGTGGATGCCCTCTCCAAGTTGGGATCGAGGTTAGGAAAGCCCATTTGCACGGATCAAATTACTGGTCAGCGTTCTAGAATTGGTTATGCCCAAATGCTAGTTGAAGTTGATGTCTCCAAACCACCCATCCCAAGCTTCCTAGTTCAGTTCCCGGATGGCCAATGTTATACACAGCAGGTTGTGTATGAAACTTTTCTACATTTTTGTAGTTCCTGCCGAAGGACTGGACACTTAGAGTCGGCCTGCCAATTCAATGCTAGTGGTCAGTCGATGGCCCCTAAAGGCGCCTCTAATGCTGGAGGCACGCAGGAGCGATCTCGACCACCTATAAGGAAGAATGGGAAGGTGCAGTCTAGCGAAAGTGTGCCAGCCCCACAACAGACACCGCCGAGTAGTTTGGCTCCTCTAGATGTTGATCCGGTTATGATGGCTCAATCTGCCTCCATTCCCCCTTTGGCTAGGGAAACACCTACTGATCCACCTTCTTGTAATGCTCATGCACCTACTGCAGTAGCTAACAACATATAGAATTTTGACAATCAGGTGGCTCCTCTAGAAGCAACCCGACCCCTACTAGAATGAATAATGGAGAGGCTAGAAAGGTTGGGAAAGGTCCGAAAGCTGACTTCAACAAGGGGATGAAGGAATTCAAAGGTCCACCACCTGTCAACCATAAAGGTAGTGATAAAAACCTTGTGAAACTGAATCTGAATGAGAAAGGTGATGTTACTGCTCACAATAGGAAGAATGAGGGAAGGGTTGGCCCTTCCTCATTGATGAAATGACTTTTTTGTGCTGGAATGTCCGAGGGATGCACAAACCCTCGAGATAACATAGTGTTAGCCTATTAACTAGGCAACATAATTGTCGCTTTATGTGTCTTTTGGAAACTAAACTTGAAGTGGTTGGGTTGGAACAATTCATGAGAAACAAATTTCCTGGTTGGGAATGTTGGCATAATTTTGCACAGGTTCAAGGAGGTCGAATGGTGGTTGCTTGGAACCCATTATATTACTCTTGTTGCATCCTTGTGGAAGGTGACCAACTTATTCATTGTGAGGTTAGTAGTAAAATAACACAAGATAAATTTCTGGTTTCGAGTATCTATGGCTTATATAGTGTCTCTCAATGCCGAGATCTTTGGAATTATCTATTGGGGCTGAATGTGAGTTCAAAGACTCCTTGGTTACTATTAGGAGACTTTAATTGTGTGTGCTTTGCCAATGAAAGAAGAGGAGGCCGACCCCCATCTTCCTACTACCTTAAGGATCTCCAAGACTTTCGGTTGTCTTTAAGCTTGGAAGATGCCCCTTCCAAAGGTGAATTTTTTACTTGGTACAAAAATCAATGGATGGCCAAACTTGACAGAGTCCTCATCAATCCCGCATGGGGTGTCCGAGACTTAACCTGTGTAGCTACCTTTCTCCCTATGATGGCTGATTTGGATCATTGTCCCATATTATTCGAATTCCGCCCACATCAACCTCACGGTAAAGCTTCTTTTAAATTCTTTAATATGCGGATTTCTCACCCCCATTTTCAGGAGACTGTCGCTGAGATTTGAAGCATGGATGTTGAGGGCACTGCTCAATTTTCACTTTACACTAAGCTGAAATCACTCAAAGGCCCCCTGAAGGCTTTGAATCGTTAAGCCTTTGGCCATATCACCAGTAAAGTGCAAGAGGCACAAGATGACTTTCAGCATGCATACCAGGCTCTCCTCCAAGCCCCGGATGATGATGAATTGAAAACCCTGGTTAAACTTAAGCAAAAGCAAGCTAGCTTTCTCCAGGATGAAGAACGAAGCTTCTTTCGACAAAAGGCGAAATGTACTCATTTAATGGAGGCAGATAGGAGTACTAGTTACTTTCACTCTATAGTTCACAAGAGAGCTAAATTGAATGCTATCACTCATCTTGTTACCGAGGATGGGTCTGAAACCTCTTCATCGGCAGAAGTTACTGATCGGCTACTACAATATTATTTGAATCTCTTGGGATCTCCTTCAACTAGAAGGCCAGCCGATGTACAGGTGATCACCCAGGGTCCCATTTTAGCACCATCTGACCATATTAACCTGGTCGCCCCCATTACTACTGCTGAAATTAAACAGGTCATATTTGATATTGGATATGATAAAGCACCGGGACCGGATGGCTACACGACTGCTTTCTTTAAAAAGCAATGGCAACGGGTGGGATTGGATATTGTGAGGGCTGTGCAGGAATTCTTTGAGAATGGTAGATTGCTTAAGCAGCTTAATCATACAGTTCTGACCCTTGTTCCCAAAAAGAACTCTTCACCAAGAGTCTCTAATTTTTGACCGATTGCATGCCTTAATGTTGTGTATAAGATCATCACTAAAATCTTGACGGCAAGATTAAATTTGGTGGTCGGCCAATTAGTTGACAAAGCTCAAGCAGGTTTCATCCCGGGTAGGAACATGCTGGATAATGTCTTCCTAGCACAGGAACTTGTGAGGAGTTATAGTCGCAAAAGGATTTCTCCTAGATGTATGTTGAAGATTGATCTCACCAAGGCCTATGACACTATATCTTGGGATTTCTTAGCTGAAATGCTACATGGTTTGAATTTCCCCACCCAATTCATTGGGTGGATTATGGGGTGTGTTTCCACCTCCTCGTTCTCACTCATGATTAATGGAACTTTACATGGTATGTTCAAAGGAAAGCGTGGGCTACGTCAAGGTGATCCGATATCTCCCATTCTCTTTGTCTTATGTTTGGAATATTTGTCAAGAGTGTTAAAACAAAAAACAACTAGCACTTCTTTTCATTACCATCCGAAATGCCAACAATTAGCTATTACTCATTTTGCTTTTGCTGATGATCTTATGCTCCTTTCTCGAGGTGACATTACCTCAATTCGGATTCTATTGGACAGTTTGAAAGAGTTACAGGAGGTGGCTGGGCTGCATGCTAATCCTGTTAAATCTCACATTTATCTTGGAGGTGTATGGGGCTGGAAAAGGGATGCTATTCTTCAAGAAGTGGATTTCCCGCTTGGTGAATTCCCGGTGAGATATTTGGGGGTACCCTTAGCCCCAATGAAAATTTATGTTGCTCAATATTCAGTTTTGATTGAATCAGTGGAGAATTATATACATGCATGGAATGGTAAAATCCTATCTTATGCTGGAAGATGTGAAATGATTCATTCGGTAATTCAGGGAGTTCTCTCCTTTTGGCTTCAAGCCTTTCCCCTTCCCACTGTTATTATTGACAAGATTACCTCACTTTGTTGTCTGTTCTTGTAGGGAGGAAAGTATTACAAAGTTGCATGGGATGCTATGTGTCTACCAAGAGAAGAGGGAGGATTGGGCTTAAAACAATGCAAGGTATGGAGCTCTGCTTTGTTGGCTAAAACACTTTGGAATATTCATGCAGAAGTGGATTCTTTGTGGGTTCGATGGATTCATGCTATTTATCTTCGGGGCACCTCTATTTGGGAATGGTAAGTCCATCCACGGGATTCAGCCCTAATGAAAAAACTTGCTCTCATTCGGGACTCCTTGGTGCACAATTTAGGGGATATACCTGTGGTAATTGATATGTTACAGCAACATTGTGTGAATGACATGTTATCTTCTCAAAAGATTTATGATTTGTTGCGTGTTAAACAACCCTTAAAACCTTGGATGTCTTTTATCTGGAAAAGATATATGCCCCCAAGTACTCTTTTATTACTTGGCTGGCATTGAGAAATAGACTACCCACAAAAGACAATCTCATATTCTTGGAGTTGGAAAGAACTTGTAAACTTTGTGGTCTGGAAAATGAGACGGTTACTCATCTATTTTTCACATGCGGTTTTGCTAAGGCTGTATGGTTAGGTATCCGAAACTGGCTAGGAATTACTAAGCAAATGTCCTCCCTTACCCGTGCCATTAAATGGCTTCGACTGGACTATCCTGGAGCCCTTCTTCGATCTAAAGCTGCACGACTAGGTTTTCTCACCACCGTTTATACTCTGTGGAAGATCAGAAATGCCACTCAATTGGATGAGGCTTCCGCTGATGTAATTGCCAAGATTAAAACTGTTATGTACAAGCTGCTCTATAAGCTCTACCCTTCGGATTTAATCACCTTTTGATGCTTTAACTTTTTGATGGTAGTGATGCTTTTATATCTCTTTGTCCCGTGTCCTTCACAGGTGGTAAACCGTCCCATGACATCCTCAGGTTACACATGGTTGAGGCAATGGCTGCCGGGCTCATGCACAATCTATGTGTTGTGCACGTACCAGACCCAGCGAGAAAAGAAGCCGACTTGCGTAATTCATGCTGGCTGTTGTGCGGGACTTGCATGGCCTATGCACATGACTCGCGTCGTACACGTCCCCGCATACTGCCGACCAGCCTTGCTGCGGCTGGTGTTCTAATTTGTTGTTATTCTTCTGTGCTTTAATTTTGAATTGTTTTGCGTTAATTTGAGGTGTCAAAAACTTTCCTTTTTGGTTGTAAGGAGATTTTTGGGTTTATTTTGTCCTCTTTCTACTGATAGGGCTACGGCCCTATTTTGGTTGTAAGAAACATTCTCGACATGTCCTAACCTCTTATGGGTGTACGGGCATTTTTGTTATTAATTTGTTCGGCTCTAGCCGATTGGGGTATGCCCCAATTATGATGTATATACCTTTTTGATAAATATAATTTACAATTTATCAAAAAAGAAGACGATGAGGGAGGGAGGGATTTCAGACAAAGGCTAAACAAAACGCAGTAAGGTGAGATCGTTGCGTTTTGTTAACATATTTAAGTTAATTTTTGTTTAAATTAAGAAATATTTAATTAAAAAAGATGGGTCCCACAATTATAAATAAAGAAAGGTTTTTATAATTTTTAAAAAAGTTAGATTCCCCCTTGCCATATCAGTAATGACGTAACATTAGAGGCCTAAAAAATAAAAATATAAAAAATTGTCATTCAACACTTACCTAACATTTTATAGACGGGAATAAATTTTCTTAAGGTAAACGATAAGGTTAAACATGTCGATCGGAAAAAAAAGTAAAAAAAAAAGACCTTTTGCTAATCTTTTATGAAAATGTACTTGAATCAAGAATTCAGGATATCTTGTCTATTTTGATGTTCTTGTAGAATGTGATAATGAGATTGTTGTCAAGATGTTGATCGGTAGTATTTAAGTAAATTCAGGTTATTTGTCTATTGTTGATAGAATTCTAGATTTACTGAAATGATTTAATAATGTGAAACTCACTCATATCTACAGAGAAGGGAGCTTTGCGGCTGACTCCCTTTCTCATCTTGCTTTTGATTTTTCTCCTGATTTTCATGTTTTGGGGCAAGTCCTTCCTAGTGTTGATAGATAGATTGATCATGATTTAATAGATGTCTCTTATGTTAAGTAATTTTCTGCTTCGGCGAGATTGCTCACTTTTTTCGTATCAAAAAAAAAAAATCAGGATGCCTTTCTCTCGACCTAACTTGATGTTTCAAGATTTTGGGAACCTCCACCATGTGGGGTGGAAAGAAACGCAGGCTTCCCAAGTAACAGGGCTAATTTTCGCAATAATAAATAAAAACATTTTCAGCCCAATCTTAATATAATTTTCGTTCAATGTTACAAACTAATTTTGATTTATCTATAATTTTAAAATAAGTAAAACTTGTAATTAAATTTACTTTGAACCGTCAAATTTTAAATAAAGTTAATTATATATTTTCTCATCTTATTATTTTATCTTTCCGAAAGAAAGAATTTTCTTATCTTGTTTATATATTATAAATAACAATATGCGTTCAACTAACACATGAAAATTATTTACTATAAAGATGCAATAATTTGTGGTTCTACTTGATCTTGATGAGGCTGGACACCGTTGTTTGGATCTTTACGTTTGTATAGGAGACCACCACTTATGAATGGGCCGTCGATATCTGGGCCGAGGACTGAGCCTAATATAGCCGACCTACCCAATTTGCATGTTTTTGAATCAGTTTATCTTCTCAAACAATCAACAATGATATAGTTTTTAGAATTCACAAAAAAAAATATAATTGTATTTCAAATCACATACTAAAATCATATCTTTCATACTATACAGTAGGAAGAAGCAATAGGAGGATCCAAATGGACGACTTACTTTCTACCAGAAGTTGTTGTCACCAAAATGACAGAACCACTAAGTCGTTGTTTGTGTATTTGAAAGTTAGATGAGCGCAATTCAGACTTCAACCAGTGGACTCCTTGAATCTCCCAGCCACTTTCAACGCTACCTGAACGCATCTAACTGTCAACGGGATGTACGATTCTTTTTTTCTTTATTAATCATAAACAAAAAGCACACGTTTCAATGCTCTACTTTCTCTATATTCCTAATAAAATATTATTCGACCGGACCACTCAAACACCCGCTGCCCATCTTGATAACAACCCCATGTTTCAAAGCTCCATGTGACTAAAAACCAGAACAGTTTCAACTTTCAAGCTTGAGCGTGATCAAAGTTTGGAAGGAACGTCAATAATTACCATCTATAGCGATGGCTTAGGAGAGGTAACGACTGGATAAGCAATGACAAGGTGTGCTAGATGTTGCCTGCACAGGTCAACGAGGATAATGAATCTTATAATGCTCATCTTTGGAACTGCAATGATTGTCTACTCGCTTTGGCTGCAAAAGAGATGGAGTGAAAGTCTTGCTCTTTTGCCTTCTGGCTCCAGTCTTCCAAGACCGTGGTATATTCGCTCTCCCCTCATTTCTTTCTTTCTTTCCCAGAATCATCGTGTTCTTTAGTATGTATAAACCAGTTAATATAACTAGATTTATTATTTTTAGTTCTGATTCATGCTGTTTTTGACTATAAAAGTGTGAAAGTGGCAGCTCCTTTTACATTATGATATATCCTCTGGTCTGGTCCCTCCGTTTTGGGAAGTTTTCGTGGCGATAGGTTACTGTAATACGATTCTAATGAAAAAGATCAATTTCTGCTTATTGGCTTGGTTTTCTTTAATTGGATATTTACGTGTAGCACGAAGCGTATTAATTAAATAAAAAGAACATATTGTTATGTTTTCTTGTGACACATGCCAATCGTGTCGTCCTTACACATTCGGTTGGAAAACATTTGTCGGTGCTCTGTACGTAATTGGTTCCTGTCCTTTTCTTTTGCCTACATACACAAGTATTGCGGTGACGAAAGGAGAACGAGCGTTATTTATGTTTTTTCAGGTTTATAATCGGAATTTTAGGAGTGGGAATTGCTGTCTGCTTGAGCACCATCTATGGCCATATGGTAGCTAATTGTACGAGCAACTCCATTCTCTGTACAGTATCCTTTCTTTTTCAGTATCAGTCTCATTCCTTACCTGGAGCTACTGATCACTTCATTGAAATGCTCCCGGAACAAGATGATTTTGATCTCAGAGAAATTTATTAATTTGCATGTTGTGCTTAAGCAGTAATTACATCTCTTACAATACTTAACCAAAGAATGAGCTCTAGACCCCTTTCCTTGGATTTTATACTTGATTATGTATACAGATTGATCTTTATGTTAGTTTACTCCTTGACCTTGTTTTTAGTACATTATTGTCATCTGCTGCCTTCTGATCCTTGAAATTGCTGCCGTCATCTCAATTTTCTTCAAGATAGACTGGGAAGCGGTATGCTTGCTTGACTTTTTCCTGCTGCATTTCTGTAAGTGTCAAGTGGTGAAATTCTTAAGAATACGTCAATCTATCAATGATTCCTTAGTGGGAGGTAATCACTAAAAGGAGGACACGTAATTCATTGGAACTCTGCCTAGTTATGCTTCCATGTCCACTGATACATTACTGCACCAGTATCAGTTGTCTGAAGTTGCCTAATTCTAGCTAACACAGCTTTCAACTATAAAAAGGTAACATTGTCGTCTGACGAAAGTGTAACTCCTTAAAGCAGAACATTTTATGGATTCTTCAATTAAATTGGCACTATATTATGGTTATTGAAAATCACCGTTAAGAATCTGTAGATTTCTAAATCTCCACGTAACTTCGTCGCATATGGAAGTTGAAACCTGTCCTAACAGACTGATGCACAACTCCGTCTGGTGTTATATTATTGGCCTGCTACCTTGGTTCCGGGAGATCACTTTAGGTTGCTAGTTGATGCAGAAATTCTTTTAATCCTCCAATATTTCTGTTCAAGGTTTGTTCATATTACACACAGTTGTTGTGACAGGAAATAACAGCACATATTGACAAGAACAAGAAGGATATTGAGAGCTTTGTGATGTTCCAGGTAAAGATGTGTTGCTGGATTTCCCTGTTGATATTGGCCGCACAGGTAAGCATAATTTTCATTAGCCAACACATTGGATTATCATTTTTCAGAAAATGCCATGAAATATATAGTTAATTACGTTACAAATAATGGATCTTCACAAAACTCACCCATCACAATTTTTTTTCTCTGCTTGTGAGTTGGCAAATAATTTGCGTGAGGTTTCTATTTAGAAGATTGGGATTATATCGTATGTTATAGACAAGAAACATGAACTGGAAAAGCATACACATCGTGTTATAAATATTGTGATAAGAGATGGGTCTGATATATGTAAGGATGTGAGCATTACCTTACTTTTCTCTTCTTCTTTTTTCCTGGAAAAGAAAATTGAAACTAACAGCAATCAAATGTTCGCAGATCTATACTGTTATCCTTGCCATCACTCTTTGCGTTGTAGGCTTGGAGCCAAGAGGTCATTGTGAGCAGCCTCTTGTGCCCACTTTTACTCAGTCCTTTCTGGTGCCTAACTTCCCTGGACCTGCTAGCTCAGCACGTGATTGTAGAAGATATGAAAATCCAGTAAGAAGCTTTTTGGAAAATGTTAAACGTATTCTCAGAGCACAAGTTCAAAGGAGATACGTAGTTTATTAATTTGCCTTCTTGGATCATTTTGGAGTGTATATCTTAGCCACAGAATACTAGAGATGAGTGTATTTTGTTGATTTTTTAGAAGTGAATCTTTGCAGATTTCGAAGAAAGTCCAGCAAGTTACAAAATTCTGTAAATTTGTGATACTTTTGACTGGAACCTTGTTGGTCTCGAGGATAATAATTCATTGTCTGAGGGGGCCGGAAACATTTTTCGATATGGCATTATCTGAAAATTGGATAAGATTTAAATGAGCTTATATACAGTTAGGATATTATATCTCAACTTAAAACTTTAAGAAAATAGGCTTGTTTGTTTTTTTAAAAGTAATAAATTCAATCAAAAAGGTAGAAATTACATAATGATTCATGTTTCACCTCCAAGGGTGGAGCTAATACAAAATTATACTAACTACAATGTGAGGTAAATCTAATAACAATACTTTCTATAAATTTAGATAATATGATTGAAAATGAGTTGTTGATAAGCATTAACCATGGTTGCCATTTTTTTGCTTGAGGTAGAATTGCATCCACCCATATTCTTTGAACTCTTCTGCCTTTCCAAAGATTTTAGTATTTCTCATCTTCCATATAAAACGCACCAACACAATAAAGCCAGTTTTGATGACCTTATGATTTCCTTGCTAGTCCATCTGAAATCATTGATTCATCCAGTTAAGATTTCAGTTTTGTAGTCTAAAGAGGTTGAGAAATGCACAATATATATGTTTAGGATGAAAGCACTTGAAGAATATGTGATCTAGTATTTCATTATCTCTAAAGTGTATGTGCGGTACAGCTAAGGAACTGTTGGCAGAACGTGAAGGTGAGAAACTCCATAATTTTCTTATAGGACTAATCGATCACTTTAGTGTCATCAAGTCATAGATATTGATCATGGAATCCCTACTAAGCATCAACAAATCATATGTGTTGGTTAGTAAAGAAGAAAAACAACTAAATGTTGTTATTGCTAGGGCCCCTAAAGCTACGGCCTTTGCAACAAAATTTACTTATGCAAAACAGCATGTCAAGAACCTTAAACTAGCCAACATGCTTTGAACATACTGTGGCAAAATCAGACATCCCTATCTTATATTAATATTTTTCTTAAGACTGTTATCAACTGACCTTTAGTTGATTAACTAAAATCTCTTTCTAGTTAAAACCCTTAAGATTGCAGTATTAATTTGTGAATTTCATTATTATATTTAACCCTAATCTAGAGGATTTATGTCAACCTATTTCTAGGTTTGCATACAACTCCTTTCAATTATATTAAATCTATCTATACAAAAGAATTTTTTAATCACAATAATATGAATTATTTGACTAATATTCTAGATATATTAGTTCAAAAAATATAACACATAATCGAATCACAATAAATCAATCAATAAATTTGCATTAAATAAAAGATCAAATCATATTGTTATCGCAACTTAGGGTTCATCACACCTAGGTACTAAAAATTTTAGTTTCTATCCATAGAAATCAAAATTAATAACAAATATTCAGAAGAACAAATAGAAACAAAGAAATCATATTCTAAATCTCCTTTTTGTCTTTAATGAATCTTCTTGCAATTTTGATTGAAGGAAGCTATCTATCGGATCTTGTGATGTAATCTTTGTGTTCTCCTTGTCCTTTGCTTAGAATTGTTGCTTATCTATGTTTCTTATGACTACAAAAAATGCTCTAAAAATTGCCTCTTCTTGTTTTGCCTCTAGTAACATCCTTTTATAGTAAAAACTAGGGTTTCTAGGATAGACACAGTCTCTTTCACAGTTATATAGGTGACTGTGTATCTCCAAAAACACATGAATTCATGATTTTACATAGGAAACATAAAAGGAAGGGAATAATATTTTCCAATCTCCACACATTTATAGAGATCACTATACACGGCTGTGATCTATAAGTTGCTTCAAATCTTCTTTTTTATGCCACGGTTTTCATTGAATTTTTCTCCTTTTAGTTTATGAAGGCAATTATCACCTACAAACAAACTTGAAGCAAATTACATATCAAAAATACTATAAAACATATTAAATAGCAAGCTAAACACATTAAATATAGGTATAGAAATATAGTTAAATAATCATTTATCAGATAGCAAGCCTCCTAAGTTATCTTCAACTCCATCTTGTCTTCATGAAGCTTAACAGAGGTAGTGAACTAATCAACTTTATAAAAAATCTTAAGCTTGCTCTTGAGAATCTGAAGCTTTCTCATAAGTTGGTAAGTGTTACAACCTGGGATTTTGAAGCTCCACACTTCATGCATTAGTTCTATAAACCCAACCTTATTTATAAGAAAGTTTAAGAATTTGACGAGGCCTTGTAGCAGGTTAAAGAGATGAAATTTAAAACCCCCATACTAGAGTGATTAGAAAATAGGGATTCCAAAAATGGCATATAAATAAGGGAATTGATTCAACCAAAGATGAATAACAAGAATTATGTCCAATTTCTTCCTAATGAGGAAATTTCCTAGTTGTTTGTTGCTCCAAGTGAAGAAGCTCCATATTGATCTAAGATCAGTCACCTCTAGCTTAGTGACAACATTCTCTAACTCCTTACTAAGATTTGAAACATTAATCTTGTCTCCCTAAGTCGCTAAGGGATGAAAAACACAATTAAGATCTCCTGCCATCAACCAAGGCTTGTTTACAGTGTTTTAAATAGAGTACAAATCCTCTTATAGCTTTGCTCTTTGAAATTCAGATTTAGTAAGATACATAATTGTAATTTCAATATCAATCCTTGGCTTAATAAACTTTCAGCTAAGATGGATGAATTGATATGAAGATCTCATCACTGATACCTGTATTTTCTAAACATTATTATAGGCAAATAAGATTTCACCATTGAAGTGATGATCATGATTGCAGTCATATTTTTAGTTTTTCCCAAGATTTTACTAACATTGTAAAGCTTATGAGCTTTTATTCTAGTTTCAAGAAATTTCAGCAAAATCATATTCCTTTCTAGCAAAAGATCCTTGTTAGCTTATCCCTTATGAGGTTCAATAAAGATTCTAATATTCTAAAAAAGATGAGAACATGGAAGTTGAGACTACCAACCCCTTTTAGGCTTCCCGCTTTTCCACCCTGGTCTTCTGGTGGATGTAGGACTGAATTGGTCATTCAGCTCTTGTCTTACATAAGAAGAATCTTGATGAGGTGCCTCCTTTTCATATTCACTATTAGGAAGCTCAACACTAACTTTCCCATTATCCTCAGTTGGAGAAATGTCTTGATTATTATTTTAAGCCTTAACTTTTTATGATAAGGCACTATGGTCTTTAGAGATAACTTCAATGGAGTTTATTTCAGAGTTCTGAGATGTTTGATACTCCACTATCCCAATTAACTCATTGTAGTTCCCTATAAAGAACAATCTTCTTGTAGGTTTCCGTACTTGTTTCCCCATCTATAGTTTTCAATTGTAAGATAATTGTATTTCAGCTCTTACAAGTTCCTTAGCAGGACTGAGTTTCATAATTGGTAAAGTTTCAAAAAAACATTTTTGGGATTAATCTCCACACAAATTAATCCATAACATACTTTCTTTAAATTAGCATTAGTTGAATCAAATGCAACATGTTTCCTTGCTAAATTGACTAGGGAACTTAAGCCATCTAAGGTCCAATATTCAAGAGGAATGTTATGAAAATTAAATCCATAAAGGGATGGTTTCTAGGCTACTTTTGCCAAATTCCAAACCTAGAACCTCTAGATGAGCATGGGTTATCCTCCAATATGCCAAGGGCCTGATTCCATTATCTTGTACATGCTATCACAATCTGTGAATTTAAATTGGAAGGTGTCCTCCTCAGTGAGTAAGATTTTGTCTAATCACACTACAAGAGTTAAGACATTTAGTGACGATTGTTTTGTGGCAAATTATTATTTCGTCACAAATACGAGGTTTTTTGTGACAAGACAATGGATTGACACTATTGTTTGGACTAACTGTGATGATTTATTTTTTTGTCACTAATACAATAGTAATTGTGACAATTTAGTATCTTCCACAGTTAAGTTGTCACTATTAATATATTAATAGTGACAATTTTTCTTTTGTCACTAAGTTTTGTCATTAAAAGTCTGTACAATTTGGCGCCAAAATGATTTTGGCGGGAATAAATTGTAATTGTGACAAAACATATGTTAGTAACTAATATTTTTTATTTGTTGTGACAAAACATAGTTTGGTT
>JAOSBP010000008.1:18844982-18856595 GCA_027563825.1 Erythroxylum mucronatum
CCATTAGTTCGCTGACCAAAGAAGGCAACTTGTGGTGTGTCATGAATATTTTCACGATGAAGTTGACTACGAGTTTCATGACTTTGAAGGAGTGGCACGATTTCACGATATGAAGGTACTGGTGGCTTCAGCATGGTGGTAACAAAATTCTCATATTCTTTGCCTAAGCCTTGAAGTAGCCAAAAGCCTTTGTTTCTATCGGACACAGGTTTGCCAATAGCTACAAGGTCATCAAAAATATATTTGAATTTGCGAATATAATTATTCAAAGGATCAATACCTTTGCGTCGGATTGTCATTGATTGGATTAGTTCACACTCCCTCTCTTGAGAACTTTGTGCAAATGCATCTTCAAGTGCAGCCCAAATTTTTGCGGCACTGTCAAGTCCAACAACAAGTCCAAGAACCTCTTCACTTAAAGTTCCGGTAATCCAACCACGAAGGAGACGGTCAGACAGTTTCCAAGCAGCAAATTTTGGATTTGGTATATCCTTAGCTCCGCTGGCCAAGCCATCTTGGGAGCTCACAGTATATGGAGATGGCATTGGAGTTTCTCCGTTGAGAAGTCCATACATGTCTTGGCTCTCAATTAAGCCAAGTATCTAGGTCCTCCAAAGCAAATAATTGGTTTGAGTCAAATGAAGGGAAACGAAGTTTCCAACATTCAAAGTTGTAGGATATGGGTAAGTGTTTGTGTTGGAGGATGAAGCCATTTAGAGTAAGAAAACAAGAAAATTTCAAGAATGGTCTCCTCTCACCGAAACCTCTCTGATACCATAAAGACAAAATGAACAAAGTATGTTTTTGTATTTTACTTCTCAAGGTGAGAAGAGCCAAAGTATATATACAAAAGATGAGGGCAATCCCTCCTATATCAATGAGATTTGACAGATACAGAGTATCACTTCAAATAAGTCAGCTATTTAAAAAAGATTTTCTTAACTTATGAAGGAATTGCCGTTGCTTCCTTAATTCTTGCAGGACCGTTGCTCACTTGGAACTCCATTATCTTCTATACTATTATGAGTCGTGTATTTCAATTCTAATTTCACAATTATTGTAATTATTTCATTTGACTAATAGTCTTGAGTGAGTTTGGAGTCATGGTCCATTTGAAAAATAATGGAAATTATGATTTCTTATTTTTAAGTCTATTTATTTGTAATTTTAATTCTAAAACAGTAAGAAGAATCCTATTTGAACTACAACTCTCTTCTCTATCGTTATTTTTCTAGAGCCTAATCCCAGCTCGAACAGTGATATTACATAATCCCTATCTGAAGATTTAAAGAAGCACTCTCCTATACCCCAAAAGTTTTTAAGAGAAGTAAGTTTGCGAGCCAGTTGGACCATCGTTAAGCAGCAAAACCCGTCTATTTTTTCTCTTTTCTACTTCATTTACACGGCACCCCGTTCGAGTCAAACACGGAACCTTATTACCAACAGTGTCCATCTTAAGTGTCTACTTCATTCTTCATGCTCCATTTGTCATCACTTCATATAAAGACAGACTCGTGCAACTTCCTTACAAACCAAGCCCGAGTTTGAACAGACGGTTATACGTACGAAAAGAAAGTCTGTCTGGATTTGGAAGGGAAGGAACTCAAACCAAAAAAAAAAATGGAATCCCATTTCACGTCAATTGATCGCAGAATCAGTGTTTTCGCAAGACACTTTTCTTTGAATTCTCAGGACACCACCACCATAGTCTCTGCTTCTCCAACCTCCTCCACCCATGGACGAGGAGAATCTGTTTTCTCTCACGTCGCTCACGCCCCCGAAGACCCCATTCTAGGCGTATCTTTCTCCCCTTTCTCTTTTTCTTTATTTTTTCTTACCTGAATTTCTTATGGCTTAGATCTTTACGATGCTTTTTCTTCTTGATTTTTGGTGGAAGAACCCCATTCCCACCCTTTGTCAACAGTTGTTGTGGCACATGTTGTTTCTCGATTGACCTTTCTCTTATGTTCTTATGAATTGGCCTGTGAGTGAATCTTTGACCATCCTCCCCTTCACGAACCATTGATCTTATTGTCAATCTTGTGATATGTAGGTTACCGTTGCATACAACAAAGACCCGAGTCCTATCAAGCTCAATTTGGGCGTTGGCGCCTATCGAACTGAGGTAACACTTTTCTTTATAAGATTAACACTAGATTACTGGTTTTTTTTAGTTTGTTTGCACTACTCTTTTTATACATTTTAAGTTGGCAAGCAGCTTAAAATGTCGCCTGGATTTATAACTGCATAATTGGTGCAAACCAGTCTAATGAATGTTATAAGCAAAAGAAGAACCTTTGGAAGAAGAAATTGGGAAGTGAAAAACGTTATTCAAAGTTATATTAGTTGTAAGTGGGGAAATTTTTGTCTTCCTGAATTGTATTTTCCAGCTGGCCACATATCAATTAAAATCTTGGGTCTGGACTGCATTCAACATGTAAAGCATAGCAAAGGTATAGAGAGATGTGTGTATTCTAGAATGCAATATGGATTGCAGATAGTATGAGGGGGTGTAGTTAGTAGGGATAACATATTCAAAAGTATCTAATGTTTTTAAAGATTCTTTCAATTCAGTGCTTGAGTTTTTAAATTTTTTAAAATGTTGGTCGCCCAATTGGAAAATTTAAAAGCTTGGGCACTAAATTGCAAATTTTCAAAAAGTTGAACACTTTAAGATTGTTTATCTCTAGTTAATAATACATATAGTTTGTTTTCTCATTATGTTCCTTTTTTCATCGTGTCTTCTTTGACATTACAGGAAGGAAAACCTCTGGTTTTGAGCATCGTGAGAAAAGCAGAGCAACAGATTGTTAATGACATGTGAGCTAGTCCGAGTTTGTTGTTCTGTGACAGTGATTCTAAATGGATTCTGTGGTTGTTATACAATTTACACTACTTGTATAGGACTCGTGTCAAGGAATATCTTCCAATAACTGGATTGGCAGAATTCAATAAATTGAGTGCCAGGCTCATTTTTGGGGCTGACAGGTGCAATCCTTTATCATTTGCATGATATGTTAAAATTGTGCTTGATCCTTGGTTTTGCTTGTTTCAAATTTAAACTTCTTTTTCAAGTGTTCTTGTACTGTGTATTTCTGAACCTTAACCTGATTGCTGGCCAATATATTTTCTTCTCTCTATGTTTTCTTGTTGACTCGTTGTGGTGGAACAGCCTTGCTATACGAGAGAACAGGGTTACCACAGTCCAATGCTTGTCTGGAACTGGCTCACTGAGGGTTGGCGCTGAATTTTTGGCAAAACACTACCATCAAGTAGTTTTTTTTCCTTATTTCATTACGTTAAATTGCCCATGATAAAGTAAAAATTAATGTATTGTTTGGTTTTTTTTTCAGCAAATGATATACATTCCCCATCCAACATGGGGAAACCATCCCAAAGTTTTCACCTTGGCTGGTTTAAATGTAAAAACTTACCGCTATTATGATCCAACAACACGTGGATTGAACTTCCAAGGTTTGCATTATTTCTGTACTTAATAACGGCGTCTACTCTCATCTTTTTATTAGAGAAAACAAGGGATATAAGAAAAACTAATACCTGCAGAGCTCTTGATTTCTGTAAAGTAATACTCATTGATCTGCTCATATTTAAGATAGTGCATGATAATGATGCCTTGCTTTTTTTTCCCCACTGGTTTCAATCTTCTTCGTTTCTGAATGTGTCTAACCATTGGATAATAGTTACTTGATTTTGCTTGTCACCTATACAAATTCTCATCAACTGTGGCTAATAGGCCTCTTGGATGACCTTGGTTCTGCCCCATCTGGAGCTATTGTCCTTCTCCATGCATGTGCGCATAACCCCACAGGGGTTGATCCAACTCTTACGCAGTGGGAGCAGATCAGGCAGCTGATAAGATCAAAAGGGTTGATGCCTTTCTTTGACAGTGCTTATCAGGTACGCTCCTTTGATATAATAATAGAAGTGAAATTCTTGACTTAACATAACAGGATTCAATGATCACAGGAACATGCTTAGTTGGAATGATTCTATGTTGATACATGCCATTCTCTTTTAACTCTAGGGTTTTGCAAGTGGAAGTCTTGATGCAGATGCAGAATCTGTTCGCATGTTTGTTGCTGATGGTGGTGAACTTCTTGTAGCTCAAAGTTATGCAAAGAACATGGGCCTCTATGGGGAGCGTGTTGGTGCCTTGAGTATTGTACGACCACAGCCACTAACCCTTTAGGATATTTACTTATCAAATATGCTCATTGTTTTTGGTATTCATTCCTTAAAGCTTACATAAATTGGTCCATGTAAAGTAATAGTATGTATTCAAAAGAGATTAATTGCTGGTTTATTGGGCAAGAGTATTCATCTCGATTCATCTACCTTTTATAGGTTTGTAAGACAGCTGAAGTTGCAGGTAGGGTTGAGAGCCAACTGAAACTTGTGATCAGACCCATGTATTCAAACCCACCAATTCATGGTGCGTCCATTGTGGCTTTTATCCTAAAGGACAGGTAAACATTCAGAAATAGACCAGATGCATGTCTAGTGCACTTCCAGTGAAAGAGATGAATATAAGTTAGTATCTTTGTTTTAGCTTTTAGGTGAAACAGGTAAAAACCCTAAATATGGGCATCCAAACTAATTTTCTGATTTCATTCATGACCCAAGGCAAAATGTGAAAATGTCACAAAATGGTAAGGGGTGCATTTCCTTCTCATAAGTTTTTTCAAGCTTCTTTGTGGTTTGCCTGCAGGTCAACATACAATGAGTGGACTGTTGAGTTGAAAATGATGGCTGACCGTATAATCAGCATGCGCCAGCAGCTGTATGACGCCTTGCGTTCTAGAGGTGTGTCAGTCTTGAGTTTATTTGGTTTTTTTGGTGATTCTGTAGCATGTCTTTTTGTTTCTATTTACTGAATGATTGAGCAAGTTATTGTTTTCTGGTATGATCCGCTTGATTGTTGGCCTGTATGTTGGCAGTGCCTTGACTTGTAGGCCTTTATTGAACAGTTTGACTATTCTGATTGTTGTCACATCATCAAACGAATAGGAATTGAGTTATATATCAGCAGATTCTTGCTATTGTACAAGAAATGGTGAGTTATACACGCCATTGGCTGATTTTTTTTTTAAACATGTATATTATGATTGTTTTGGCAGGAACCCCTGGTGATTGGACTCACATCATTAAACAAATAGGAATGTTCACTTTCACTGGGTTGAACTCTAAACAAGTTGCCTTTATGACAAAGGAGTATCATATTTACATGACATCTGATGGGTAATGTACTCTGCCCCTGCCTGTCTTGCAAATATTATACAACTTATGATATTTATGTTTTTAATTTCATGGATCAACTACCATCATCTGGGATATAATGCTGGTTGGGTCGGATTTGAAAGTTAGGTTGGTGTTGATAAGTTGATAATGGGTAGTAGCATTTCTTGGTTAAGCAAGGATTGACGCAATATGGATTCGTAGGAAGAATGAATATATCCCCGAGTCTTTTTGTCTTCATAATTTAGATCCTACAGAAACAAAACTAATTTGTCATTTATCTAGTTCCCTTTCTTCATCATCTATCTTGGATAATGGTGTCTGGCCTAACGTTTTATAGTTTTGAGGTGGTGTTGTATGTACTTGACAAGTTTTCGGATGATTTCAGGGCCCATATGTTCTGACATATGTTTGCTTAAAAGTGTCAAAAGTAACTAAAGGATATTGTTTGCAGGAGGATAAGCATGGCTGGTCTGAGCTCAAAGAGAGTCCCTCATCTTGCAGATGCGATCCATGCTGCTGTTACTCGTGTTATGTAAATTGAGAGAGACTTTATTTGCAGTTGTTTCCTTGAAATTTTACATATTCGTAATAATTGAATCCTTCATACACAACTGAACAAGTGGGGTATTTATCACTTTCTTTTTCCACTAAACAATAAGAAATTTAAAATTAAAAAAATAAAAAGTCCGGTAAATGGACAAGGGCGACTTCGTGTGTCTTTATATTATTGTCATTAAATTACTATCAAAACGATTGGCTATAGAGTATAAATGAGCAATCTCTTACTTACATCAAGCTAATCGTATAAGTATCACATACTATATTATTGTATGATGATTATATTACTGATGGTATAGTGACTTAACGAGAGAATTTTACAAGATTCTTACTATATTATTATATGATGATTATATTACTGATGGTATAGTGACTTAATGAGAGAATTTTACAAGATTCTTTATAGTGAGCATTCGCTTAAATTTTACAACTTTCATCTTAATTATCATTATAATTAAAAGAAATTGCTTAAATATACTTGGATCTTTAATAAGGTCTTAAGTTATTTTGCATGTCTAATGATTCTTTTGTTTTATAGTACATTATTGTCTTAAACAATATAATGAATTATATCAAGTTCATCAAAGAATTTGTTGATTCAAATCATCATTTCCATTAAACAAAAAATGTATTATGACTTAATTAGCAAGCATTGCTACATTGAAACATTTCCAATCTTGAATAATATAGTTGTCAAGTAAAATAAACCTTAATTAGGATTTATTTCTAAAGTAAATATCCTTATTTCCTTGAACTCAAATATCAACTAATACATAGAGTAGTGAATATCTTTAACATTTCGCAAGTATCTGATATCTAAAATACTAAACATCTTTAGTACATTATCTATGTACTTGAACTTAGAATAGGTGAACAACGTCCAATCTATCTCTATAGATCTAATTCCCAAAATTAAGTTATTACCTTTTTCTACCCAATAAGAATTGTTGTTAGACAATTATATTTTCAACAATTGAAAGTTATAATTGTTGTTTTCTGCGAGTAATATGTCTCCTTATACTCTCACTAACCTTAGCTAAAATAAGTTAAAAGCATATTTATTGAGCCAACATTTTCATGTTCAAACTCAATTACCCTTGTAGAAAAAGAAGGAAATGGATTACAGTGAGGATTGGATAAGAAATCACAAGAAGAACAATAATTCATCGTGTATTGTCCAGGTTTTGCTGAATTATTGTTCTTCTTGTGAATATACTTCCACGTCCGTGTACGCAATTGGAATAACCATTTTGGACTTACAAGGTTGGATACAAGGTCATGTAGCTAATCATGGCTTTTCACGATTTTTAGATTTTTTTGGATTGCATGGTCATGCACACAATTGTGCATATGCTCAACAACTTAGTTTTTGCTATAAATTGACATTTTTGACAGCAATAGAGGGAGGAATCGTTTTGGGACTTTGTGAAGGGGCAAAGCACTTATTCTTTAGAGACCTATGGAGAGCTAAGCTTCCTTATTTCAGTTCGGAAGTGAAATCAACGCTAAGGATCACATTTAAGCATATCTTCATTGTGAATCATTGTTCTATCTCACTTTAGGGATTGTTTATATTATTATATTTATATTTATTTGGGTATTCATGTATGGATAATTAATATTCTCGTTATTGTTTAATTTTTTATGTATGAACCCATTGCTAGAATCTTAAATACAATACATAATTGTTGCATTATAGATTCATTTGTGGCAACTAATGGTGTTAATTCATTAGGGATAATGTAACATAGATTAAATAACCAGAGCTTGTGTAGTTATTGCCTAAATTGATGTGTTTTCCTTACTTGTAATGTAACTGTCCGATTAAATCTAGAGAGCTTGTTCTAGGATGTTCCATGGTTAGGTTTAATTAAAAAGCTTGCTTTAATTAAACACGATTTGAGGAAAAATTGGGGTTAACAGAGCTTGTTGTTAATCTACGATCAATAGTTCTAAGATAGGAAAACAATATAACGTATGTTTAATTATATGTAGGCTGAGATTGAACTGAGAATCGGATCCTAAACACATTCATCACTTCCATCATTTTTAACTGTTTGCTTTGATTTACTCTCATTAGTTTACTTTCATTTTATTTTGTTATTCGAAACCAAACCAAAGCCCTCCCCCTTAATCTAAACACTAATTTCTTTCTTTGCAAAAGCTTTACTTACACTATTTATGGGATCGACTTAAACTTATCACTAGCTATAGTTTTAAGTTTAGTTATACGATGTGCATAGGACTGAACTATCGTGCTAGACTAAATTGTCCAGCTTTTTCTTCATCTTTTCTTCATTTTTTCTTGTCTTTACTCATCACCAAATACATCAAACAATCCTTGATGTATATAATTAAGATTAAAATTTTTCCTTAAAAAACAATTAATCAAACAAAGTACACAAAAAACTGACAAAAACATAAATATATGTCCTAAACAAATGACTATCAACTAAGAAAACACTAAAAACATACTCTAACACCTAAAAACATTCTAAGTTTTACACCTTTCAACAAACTTTGTGGGATGGGAGAAATATGAGAATCTTCAAGAACATTGAGATATAATATTCAAGGATACATGGAGAAACATTTAAGGCATTTAATTTACACTTTGCTACATTTGAAGACAAAATATAGATTGATGCTAGTCTTATGTCAGTATTGAATTAACGATTAGCATATGCACTTGATTTTTGATTCATAATGTAATAGTTTCATGTTATTTTGGTATCCTATTCATAATAAAGGGTTGATTTATGCTTATAACACTTGTTATTGTCTTTAATGGCTAAATTTAATTTACAACTTTTTTAAAAATGAGTATATTATAAATGAGTCTAATTCTTGTGTGTATTCTAAATTTTATGCATCAGATTATGTGATTGTATGTTTATATATTGATGATATAATCATTTTTGTAACTGATATAAATGTGGTAAAAGAGACCAAAAATTTCTTATCTTCTCAATATGACATGAAAGATTTAGGAGAAGCTGATGTGATTATTGGTATTAAAATTACTAAAACTAAAAATGGCTTTTACTTGTGTCAATCGTATTATATTGAGAAACTGTTGAAAATTTTGATTGCTTTGATGTAGTACCTACGAGAACACCTTATGATCCTAACTTGTCACTTAAAAAGAACAAAGAGCCTAGTGTTTCACAAGGTCAATATGCTAAGACCATAGGTAGTGTAATGTTTCTTACACACTATTCTAGACCTGACATAGCATCTGTTATTAATAGATTGAGTTGTTATACTCATAATTCAAATAATGAACATTAGAGCACACTTCATCGTTATTAAAATACCTTAAAGGTACAATAACATTTTAGTAAATTTCCTGTAGTGTTAGAATGATTATGTGATGAAAACTAGGTAACTGATAATGATGAAGTAAGTTTTACTAGTGGCTATGTCTTTACTTTAGGTGGAAGTACTACATAATGGAAATAAGAATTTATAGCCCCAGAATTGGCAGGTCAAGAAGTATAATGGTTGATGAACTTATTGGTAGACATGCCATTATGGGAAGATCTTCGGTGCCAGTCTCCTTACATTGTGATTCACAGATAACTATTAGGATTGTCAAAAACAGTGTCTATAATGGTAAGAGAAGACACATTCATAATAGATATAATGCGGTCAGACAACTCTTGAAAAATGGAGGGGTTTCATTGGAATTTGTTAGATATGAGAGGAATTAGGCAATTCCTCTCACTAAAGGACTAACAAGGACACTTATTCTTGAGTCATCGAGGGGAATGGAGCTAAAGCACATTGCTTGAGACAACATGGTGGATACCTTTTTTTAAAAGTTAAATGAAGCCATATGATTCATTATTATGCACTACTTTCCTTGTCCCTACGATGTGTGTTGGTGCATGATGGATCTGTAGACCGTTGTAGTGGTTCTTTAGAAATGAACTTGATGGATCCACTTTGTAGAAGTTGAGTCTAAGTGAATTTTAATGGTATCATGATTATGAAATAAAACCATCTACTTGAGTGTGAAAGTAGGCCTCCTTCTATGAAAGACTTAGGCTATCTTTCTAGAGCACTCATGAGAACCAAAGGTATGCGTATGGCCTTTAAAAGCATCTAATTGATTTATTACAGAATAGTGAAGATTAAGGGTATGATATGTGTTATGGGGTCTCAACTTGTGTTTTCTTAAGTTTAATTTACTTCATTGATTGAGTTGTTGCCTCATTTTACTATGCATCAATTCAATTAAATAATATTGATGTTTAAGTATTTCTCCCTTCTGTTTCCCACAATTTGTTTCTTTCTTACCACCAAGCCATTTATAGGGATTGATGGAAATGGCTTGTGGGTATATTTCCTTTTATCCCACATTTGAAAATAGCAACTTGTCTTTAAAGTTGATAAAAAAAACATGTTATTGTATTAGTTTGAATTAGTGGTTATTAGGTTTTTGTAAAAATAGCACAAGCGTGGGCTAGGCCAAAATCCATATGTCTTTTTAGAGAAATTTCTTCTATTTTGGATATTTTTAAAAAAGTTTTGACCTTTTCAAAACTCCTTTAAGATCAATTTTAGTTTCAATTTGTGGCTTATTTTTTCAAATACAACTCTTGATTTTTCTTGATGTTTTCCTATTTCTTCTAACTATTGAAAGCGTGATTTTAATTACTGCTTTTACTTTTTCTTATATGAGCCACTACATCCACGTAAAAGAATGATGCACATCAAAAATATTTTGGCCAAAAGTGCATTTTAAACTTCAACGTATATAACGTAATACAACTTGAACTCTAATGTTTTAAAGTATTCAAATTGTGAACGATTGCATACGCAGTGAAAATTAAAAAATTGCAATCTTATATTCATCTATTGCGTTTAACAAGCATACTAATAATAAGAACATACAAAATAAATACTTGGAATGTGATGATTAATCAATACGAAACTTCGAAAATACGAAGTCTCTATACATTCCACACCGAAAAATACGTTCCGCTTTCAACACTTGATATAATTATCGATAAATTTGAAGAACCCTTTTTTCAAGAATAGAGAAAACAATTTTCTCTTGTTTTTGTTTTCGTGCAAAGAACGAAAATAAAAAATATTTCTATTTCTTTGTTTTCTTTCTAACGTGGAAACACAAGGAGTATCTCTATATTCAAAAACTCTTCACTGTTTTTCACGTACTAAAAAATGAAAACATGAAGATGAATCACGTTGCTCAAAATCAAACAAAGACTTCTCTTTGTTGTATATAACCATACAAAAACGAACACACGTATAGTTTTCACTTCTTGTTTTATATTTTATATTTTTATTTTTAATAAGTTTAAAACCAAAACTACTCTTTAACCAATGTAAACAACGCATCTCTTCGTTGTTTTCACGTCGTTTCAACGTTTTTTTAATAATAATTATTATTTATAAAATTAAATAAAATAAAACTATTTTATTTTATTCATTTATTTTGTACAAGATAACTTCCAATATTAATTATATTTTCTATGCTAGCAAAAATATAATAATATGCCATATAAATTATTTCCCTAGTGAATACCCTACTTCTTAAGTTGTTCTATAAGATCAATCATCTTAAGAGCATGGGGTCCTACAGGAGATTTGGGCTTCAGTTTAGACTCAAATAGGGAGTTAGATAATTGGTATCTAGCAGTCCTACTTTGTGACCCATACATCTTCTTAAGATGCTCAATGATCTGTGAATGGTTCATACCTTCATGCTGCCTTTGGAGTTCAGAACTCATTGATGCTAAAATAATGCACTTGGCATTAGTACTTTGC
>JAOSBP010000008.1:18858237-18872317 GCA_027563825.1 Erythroxylum mucronatum
CTTCTTTTTCTTTACCGACGAGTCTTCAGTGACCTGCTTGGCATACCTCTTTCTACCTTTAGCGGTCGACCCTCCTGTTGCATTACCCACAAAAATCATGTTGACAACCCTAACCGGTCGGTCATCTTATCGTTCAACACTTCTATCATCTCTCACCCTGGACTGTGCCCTCGTGCCACGTCGGTCGTCAGTATTCTTGTTCTGCCTCCCCCCACCATTCCTGTCTCTTTGCCTCCAAGGCCGTCGCTAGCTGTCGGACCGATCGGTCCTACCCTTATTATCTCGATTAGTATTTTCTAGGACTTCAGCATAATGGTGATCGGCCATCACACCAATCTACCGAGTGGGGGTTTGTCGTTGTTCCGAGTGAGACTGTAGGATTTGGTGAATCAATAGATCAACCGCTCTCTCTATTTGTCTTCGGGTGAGGGACGCTTGTTGTGGTGCATGAAGATTTGCGTCCAGGGGGCGCTGGCAATTGGGGTGCGAATTAGCCTCGGCATTGTCTTCCAGGGCTACGCTCTGTTCTTCTTGATCTTGGTTCTGAAGTTGCGGCGGATCATTCGGATGCAAAGATTGAGGTCAGGACTCGTGATGCGGTGGTGGGTGAGTAACGGGTAACTGCAAACCCATCCGTTGCAGCGCAAGAGCCGTGACGGCGGCTATATCAGGATTGGCTACTGCCGCCTGATTGACCTGTGTATTTCTGGACGTGGTGCCCTGATGTTGGGCCCCACGGTGGGTGCCAACTGGTTCTGCCTGAATCTGCTGGGGCTGGATGTTACTATTCGGATCCATGATTCTGTGTGACTTTGGCTGCTGAATATCTACAAAACAAATAAGGCACGCCGGGAGTTGATTGCCAGCAGGCCCCTCCGACGCTCAAGTTAGTCTTTTTGAGGAGGTTTTGGCCTCTAAGAACAGAGAAAACTAAGGTTGTAATGTCGTACCTGTATCATGGCAAAATAGTACCTTATATATGGAATACATAATAGGTTTAGGTCTTTACGTAGGTCTTTACGTTTATATAGGAGACTAACACCTGCGAATGGGCTGTGGACGTGTGGACCTAGGCCTGGGCCTCGGCCTGGCACAGCTGACTCAACCAAATACAAAATTATTGTTAATTTTTCATAATTAGAGACATATAAATAAAATTTATATTTTATTAAAAAGTTTAATATTTTTATACTAATTACAAGTTCTATTCATAAAGAAAATTACATAGTTTTTTATAATTAGAGATATATAAATAAAATTTATATTTTATTAAAAATTTAAATATTTTTTATATAAACTATCATTAATTATTTACATAATAACTTATAATAATTCTAAATTTCTTATTACTTTAAATAGTTTCTCAAACCCTCACTACCTATATAAACTGTCCTGCTATGTACATGCTCAGAAGAAAAGACGGCTGGCTCTGCTCCTGCCTTTGGTCACTCTGTTTTGCCGTCTTCATTTGTGATCTCACAAGACATCCAAAATCAACACCATCTGTTGTTTCGATACGACATATCTGGCTCTTTCTGGAACTGGGTTGTTTCTGTCTTTGCTTTTGACAAGCTGTTGTCTGCGTTTTCAGACTATAGTCGACTTCTTCTACTGATTTTTCATTTGATGCTCTATTCCTTACTAGTAACAATGTGTGTGTCGGGGAAGAACAGAGTAGCTGGAGTTGGGGGTAGTTGTGTCAAACGAAGCTTGGTATGTTGAGGAGACAGAGACAACGTGTCTTTGTTCTCTTTTTTTGAAAGAAACAAAAAATTGTGTCCTTGTTATTTGGGGACAGTGGACAAAAACTCGGAGATAACAACCAAACACTTATTGAAACAGGATTTTTATGTCTCGTCTTTTATTCCCAATAACAGGGAGTAGGGGTGCCATTTATACAATAGGTCTGACTTGTCATGTGATGACGGAGCTCACACCTTTTTAGATAATAGGTCCCACTTACAAGGTGGCAATGGGGCCTTTTATTTAAAAATAAAAATAATGCCAAGTTAGCATTAACGTCATGTTTAATTGACGGGGAGATAACCTCCTTAATTTTTCATTCATTTAGGGTCTACTTTGAATGTTTTGATATTTTGAAACGTTACGGTCTACTCGATATTTTGTTGTAAACGTTGAGATTTAATCACTTTTAGCCAAAATATTATTTTCTTTTTTTCTCTGCAACTTTTCGAGTTTCTGGGCAATTGTAGTTCCTGTTCCAAGCTTTTATCGCGAGTGAACATGTTGGAGGCTAGTTGTGTTAATCTTGTGGAGTGAAGAAAAGTACCTCAATCATTTCAGAATTTGCTTTCAGGGCAATGACTTGTTCACTGCACAACTATTATTTTTTACAAGTGTTTTTTTTCTCTTCACTGATTTTTATATATTCCTGATACAACAATATGGAATAATAGAATGCTAAAGTGAAATGGAGTGACATTACCATTCCAAAGAAGCAAGATGATCTAGACATCATCCCTATTTCAAACATGCAACAAGTGCTCCTAAGTAAGAATATGGAGACTATTTACAATCAAGAAAGCTTTACAAATCATGTGGGTACATGAATATCACGTCAGAAATTAGAATTTCTGGCAGACAGCAAACTCTAGAGACTTCTCATAGGTTTTAAATCAATTACTCGACCTGAGAAGTATGATTTATCATAATATTAAGCATAAATTAGGAAATGGAGCAAACACTTAGTTCTGGTTCGAGAATTGGACAAATTCCACCCCATTTATACAAAGAAATGATATTCTACAGCTCAGGAATAGAATTCCTATGAATACTAAAGTGTCCACATTCATTCAAAATGGAGATTGGTATGGGAATTTTCAAGGATTCTCTATACTTATTAATCACCTACCTCAAAGAATTGAGGAATATAGATAATAATGCATTATACGATCTCTTAATCTGAAAGGGACATTCACAAATAGCTCTTGCCACAAGCTATTCACAAGCAATATCGAAGAAGTCCCTTGGCATGCAATTCTTTGGAAACAGTCTCTAAGTCCAAAAGCTTCACTTATTACTTGGTCAGTGATTAAGAACATACTCAGAACCAAGAGCAAATGGTTTGGAGCATATGACTCTACTTGTGTCCTATGTAAGGAAGCTGAAGAGGATAGGAATCATTTATACTTCAGATGCAAGCACTCTAAGGCAATATGGAGCAGAATCCTACATTTACTATCTATAGTTAACAACACTTTTGAATGGAATGAAACCTTGAGCATGATCACTGAGCTCAGCAAGCAAGGAAAACAAAATGGGTTGTTAATCAAAATAGCATTCACAACCACCATCTACACTAATTGGAAGGAAAGGAATTGCAGGTTGTACAAGGAAAATGAAGCCGAAAAATAGCAGCTAGCAGAGAAAGTCACCAAGTAGATCTGGGTAGCACTTACAGAAAACAATATGGAAAATTTAATCACTCTTGAAATGAAGAACACATGGATGATGTAATGTTTTGTATCAACCTTTGGGATCAATCTTGTAATTTTAATTATGTTGCAAGCTGAAGGGTAGACAAACATTGTATCTTATTGTAATGTTGATCTAGCTTTTGCTAAAGTTAATACAATTTCATTCATTTCCCAAAAACAGTGTGGAATGATGCTTGATAATAACCTCTATTAGGGACATGTTGGTGAGAGGAATTTGCATCCCATATCCTTACTCAAACCATCTGGTCAGTAATTGGGCATGTAAGGGGGAATCTGAAGTTTGGATTTGGTCAAAGCTCAATTTTCCTTATTAACCAAAACTTCAACCTTTGAATATTTAGGAACACATTGTAACAATTAAAAGTGTTGTGGTTTCCTTTCCTTATTTCTATAATTTCCAAACTCAAACCATGTTGCACTCTCTGTTTCTTTTGATTTTCCAGCCTTTTCCTTCCCTTTGCTCTTGACTAATGGTTTCGTTATTGAATTTTGGTTGAAGCGCTCACTGGTTTTGTTGGATGAGACCTTGAATTTCTGCAATTTCAATTTATAAATTGACAAGTTTTAGGCTATACTATATTACGAAATTTTCTGTTCTGCCCCATTTGGTAGATTTCAGCTAACCAGCTGTTTGAAAATTATAGTTTTGAAGATTTGGAAGTCACAGTGGACATGTTACATTGGATGCTTTTTTAATTTTGCGTCCTCAGCTTCACTTCCACCAGCCCAACCCTGAGGAGCCGGTATTGTTTGCTTTACCCTCTTTATTTCCACTACCACTAGAGATTGCAATGTAATGATTTATAATGTCTATAGGGTCAGTGCTGGGGTTTTGAATGTTGGGGAAAAGTTGAGGAAGAAAACGCTTTATTTGCAAATGAGCTTACGCGCATTTACCTCTTCCATGGAATTAAACCATTTACTTGGTACGAAGTCAAGATCTCTTATCCAGCTTCTCTATGTATATCTTTTTCCATTTTCCTCATTTGTTTCTTGTCATCTTGAGACCTTACTACTTTTCCTTTGATTCCCAGATCCCTGCTGGATTTACTTTGCAGGTCAAGAAGGATAATTCTTACTCCGGGTTTAACCTCTTCAGGAAATTACTTAACACGGAGAGATTCATTTTTAAGACTGGTAGTCTGAGCAGTGATCAGCTTCGATTGAGCTACCACATTCTCTAAACGCATTTGGCCTTTTTTTGAATAACTTGTTAGGAGTCAGCTGGTTTTTTTTTCTCTGGAGAAAATTGTATGTAATGGTGACTGTGTTGGAGCCTGAAGGGTTTGTTGCAATACCACCTGTTGAAGAGAGGAAGGATGTCATATTCAATATAGTAACTGTTTTTCTCTTTTTCAATTTCTGGGTATTACCAGATCAAATTTGGTTGGTCGACGAGCTAATCACGTTTTCAGTTTATTCATTCTGTTGTGATTCTAACCCTTCTCTCATCCACTTTCTTATAATTTAATCGATTTCCCACTATCCCAGCTTCCTTCTCCACTTCTTCACTGTGGATGCTAAACAGTTGTCTCTAGTTGCCCTATACTGCCTAACCTCACTTCAAATATGGTTTGTTTGGCCTTTCTATGAACCAATTTCTACTATTACTGTAGTCGCATGCATTAGTGGTGACCCTAATCAATGTGGCAAATGACATACTACACTTGCCATATGGTATCAATTTAGGGGACTTGAAACTGGACTTAATTTTAGAAGAGTGCTTTGTAATGTCTACTTTTTAAGATGTATGTCTTGGATTTAGGCCTTTGTAGCTGTTAAGGTACTACTTTAAAGTAGGATAAACTGATGGAGTAATGACTGAGCACTTTTTACATCGTTTATATCTTTGTTCTTAAATTAGTATCATTCCTTTGAAGCTTGCTGCTTTCGATTCTCTTTCAGTGAGAAGCAAAGGTTATGTGTTTAATTCATTTCCGTTGCGGTTTGTGATGAGTTGTTAGTGGGTATTCCACACAAAGCTTGGTGGGTTGCAATATTGGTATTGCTGTGTTTGGGGTTGGCATTGGTCATTCCTCGTTTTCTTCCATCATGTCTGCTGCTATTGAGTGGAAGAATTGTGACATTGAATCACTATGATCCGAAAGAACGTTTAAGAAAAAGATCTTGAAATAAAATCCTTGCTAGAGGTAGAGATTTTGTGTATATGATATACCAATACCCAGGCTGTCCACTCCGACATTGGAGTCACCTATTTTGCCACTACACTTACCGGGTGCCATCGTATTTTATTAGAAGATCTGTCAGGGACCTGTCTCTCCAGACTTGTCGTGTAATTTTTTGTTTTTTGTTTTCCGTTAAAAAAAAATTGTTTCATTCTAAAGATAAAGTTATACTTTTGTGCAACTATTCAGAGTCATTAAAACTACAAAGTTACGGTACCCTCCCCAGACCCACAAAGTTGGAGCTATGTTGACTTTTTGACTTTTATTTTTTTATGTACATCTCAAATAGTGTAAGATTAAAAAGGTAACATCATGTTCAGGCAATTATTATGGTTTTCTCCGTATGGTTTGTAACGATTGTCTTCTATGTTTCTTCAGAATTGTTTGAATAATAACGTTGAGGAGCTTAAAAAGTGAGTTTGGCAATAGTCATGGCCTCTAGTTTTCAGATGCATACTCGTGTTTTCAGGTCCATGTGCTTCTCTGGTTCTTTTGCCGTTATACTTGGTGAAAAGTGCTGTGGTCAGTATGTATCTTTTTAGGGCCTTACACTTAGGTATTAATTTTTGGTAAAAATGAAAATTGAAGTTGGATAGGCTGGAAACTCTCCTTTTATGTTGCATCACATTGTTGCACCACATCTTAAAGCTCCAAAAGAAGAAACGCACACAAACACACACCGGAAAAGAAATATCTTAGTAGTTCCTTCATAGTTAAGTTAATGATGACAAGGAGACGTTCCAAAGTTGCAGAATTTTGAAGTTTGTAATCCAGTTACAGAAGATTAATTGACACGAGGAAAGTAACTCACTAGATGCCCTAGAAGTAAGTGTTTGTCCATTTCATGTTTGATTCTCTATCTCAAGGTTTGAGTGGCACTTCTACCATTAACCTTGAGACTTTACAATTAGATAGATATGAATAGAACATCGTGCTCTAAACTCTTGGATTGGTCAGCAAGTCTCAACTTACCGTTGCCTCCTGATTGCCAAGTAGAGCAGATAGTAAATCGAACTTTTGAGGAAGATCATAAGCTTGAAGCCTTGACAAGTGCTGAAGCATCGATTTGATTACCAACTTCCCCAGCTTTCTCTCTGTATAAGGACAGTATTCGTTCAAGAAAAGGAGTTGAAGCCAATTTGAAGTGGATGGCATACTTCATCAGCGTATAGAGAAGCAAAACAAATCCCAATTTTACATTTTCTTTAAGTGAATCAATATATTTAGAAAAGAAGGAGAAAGCTTCATAGCTATCGATTAGAGAGATAGACAAGAGCCCAAGGATGAAGGCAAGCAATAGCCCACTTAAGATGAGGATGATAAGCAAGAGAAGCATACAGGAAATGAAGGAGCCATGGAGGAATGCTAGGATAATAAGGTCCAAGTTAGGAATCATGAGTTCATTTAGGATCAAAAATAATGAGAGAATGATGGAAAATGAGGATAAGATGAAATGTTGGGAGTATGGAAGCTATGATGAAGGACGATTTTGATGGAAAGAGAATGAAGTGAGCTGCACTCATTCTAGGAATCATCATGGTGTAGCTCCCTCAATTCTCCTCCTCAGGATTCTTTGTAGAAGGCCCAAAAAAGGGGAGGGCAATAGGGGGAAAAGTTGATAAAACCTTTCCATTTATGTCTTAACAAAAAATTGAACTAGTAATTTTTGGGATAACTATTTCAAAGTTTTATTAGAAATAAGATGCATAGAAGAGTATTTACTCTCTTCTATAAATGTTCTTTTTGTTTAATAATTTCTTGTTTTGTACTATTAACTTATGACGGTATTCACGTACCATAATATATTATTTCATGCGGTTTTTATTTATTTTATTTTATGGTCATTTTTTCCATTTTCAAAATCATTTAGGGCTTGCTTGTTTCTATTTTAATTTTTGTTTTCTATTTTAATTTTCAAATTCAATAAAATAAAACCTATTTATTTGAGTTTTTAATTTTAGTTTATTCTGGCTTTCAAAATTATGAAAACCATAAAAAGCAGTATTTGTTTTTCTCATAATCTGATTTACTATCAATTAAATATATATTAATTAATTATTTAATATATTAATGTTAATAATAAGTACAAATAATTTAATTCATTATATATTTAATTAATTATTAATAAAAACTATGAATAATTGAATTTTAATTCATGATTTAATTTAATTCTTGTAATTAAATAAAATAAATAAAATAAATAATTATTAAAAAATATAATTAAATTTAAAATATCTCAAAATATATAAATTTGAAATAATATTTTATTTAGTAATTAAAATATATCTAAAACAAATATTAATTTATAAACAATTTTTTTAAATTATTTATTTTAATAAAATGAAATAAATTTATTAATAACTTGTTAATAAATATTATATAAGTGATTAAAATATTTTATTTTATTTAAAATAATTTATCTTTAATTTTTATCTAATATGTAATTATTATCAAGGATAAAAATGACATTAACAATCAAGCAAGTTTTTGTCTTTATTTGAAGGAAAAATAAAAACTGAAAAATAAAAATTGAAAATTGAAAATTATAACAGAAAAACAAAAACAACACCTTAATCTTTTCTAAAATATATTTAATTTCTTGCGTGATATATTAAAAGCATGATTTTAATTTGGAATTAGCATGTCAAAGTCTATATAATTAGTATTTAGTCATTGCCTTCATTAGATGCCTCTATGTAACGTGATTTTAAGTATTCTAAAAGTATTATATAAATATTCATGAACGTTAAGGATGGGGTCATTTGCAAAGTCCAAGATTCCACCCTCTATATTAAATGAGTAGACAAGACCTTATTTCCTGTTTTACATTCTCATGTCCTTCTTGCATAGTGATACGGGTGATTAAATAGAGTTGGAAAAATAGGCCTAGCTCAAAGTTAATAGTACAGGTATAAGTTAATTGAAGTTCGAGTTAGACTCAGGTTTGGATGATTGATGGAAATTAGACTTGAAAGCTTTCACCAAAATGATGTTATTTTGGTGTAATAGTCTAAAACAATGTTGTTTTGGTTTGTAAGTTTAAAAGACTTAAGACATGATGTTGTTTTTGTTAATTACACCAAAATGACTGTGCTGCTTAAGCTCGATTGGATGACCATCCCCATCCCATCCATATACCTCTTTAGAACTTTTACCTTAATACATTATAGTCTAACTTATGTTTTGAAGTCCAAACATTGAGAACAATCTTGACAATTAGTTTTGAAGACCTGAAGAGATTGAGAGACCTTAGACTTCGAAGTGATACACATATGGCCCAAGAATTCAGATCTAAAAGCTCCAAGAGACTATCTTAACTAGAATATCATTTGGCAGCCACTATATAATTTGGCAGCCACTGTGTCATTTGTCGTCTTTCGGTCTAAGCATGTCCAAAGTGAAAAATAAAAGGTAATTCCATTGCTCATAAGGCCACTACAACTTGTTGGCTAGTAGCCTTGTCTTAACTTTGGATAAAAGACATTTGTGGAGGCAACCAGAACCAAATTTGTGTTCTATGTCAGATTGAACTAGAAACTATTGCACACTTCTTTAAGTGTGTTTTCTCCCAAACAATTTGGTCCATAGTCCAAGAGAAACTAGGCTTATATTGTAATGTTAATGATTGGAAATTGACCATTGAATAGGCAAGTAGTTGGGCAAAAAGTTTAGACAAGGTTGCTGTGTTACTAAAGACTGATTTTACATGTGAGAAAGGAACAATTGCATCCATAGCAATCTAGAAATGGACATGTATAGGTTAGAGTGATAAGTTGTTTCATTAGATAAGGGAATTACTAATAGCCAAAGTATAAAACTTACTTAATTTCTAAAAAAAAGGATAAAATGAGCTTTTATACTATAGAAAATGAGATCATGAGAGCTTTTAATTATAATCAACCTATAATTATACTTTTGAACAAAAAGGCTTCTTTTAATACTACAAATCTTGATATTTCCTTGGCTATTATTTTTATTTCTTTGTTGTAGGATTTCTACGATGTATTTTTCGATAATATTCTTAATAGCTTACCACTAATAAATAAGGAAAATTAAATATAAAGTTGAATTCATACCTAATGTTACTATTTTTAATTGACTAGCCTATACGAGTAACCTAGGGGAGACCAAGGAGCTTCAAAAGGAAGTTGAGATGTCGAAGGGGTATGTTAGAGAGAGCATGAGTCCATGTGTTGCGCATTTCTAAAAGCATAAGCAAGTGAATGTGTCCATAACTAAAATTTATAGGGAAAATAGATTATTTCAATGCAATCACACACTAGATCCAACAAATTTTGAGACCAAAAGAACTTGAGAAATAAGTTATTAATTCTTTAGCTTCAACACCATATAATACACATAAATGGTTAGCTACATTAACACTCAAGTGACAAAGTCCGTCTTTTGTTAGTAGTCTTTTAAGAATAACAAGCCATAAAATAAATGAATTTTTATGTATATTAAATCTAATCCAAATGTACCTACCTTGTACAAAATCAATTTGTTCTCCTTTTAAATAGTCATAATATGTCTTCTAATTCCAACTTGCATCCAATATAAAGGTATAGGACTATAAGTCAGCCCCTTTTAAGTACTGCACTAATCCAATTGAGCCATAGGTTATCTTCTTTAGAAAAAACATCCCAAACTTAATTCCATATTTCTTCCACATTCCACTTCTTAAAATCTTTTAAATGCAATCCCCATTATTTTTTTTGCAAGCTTATTACCATTTAACTAGATATATAACTTTACTATTTTATTTTTCCTTATAAAAACTCTTTATATAATTTGTTGAACTATTTAACAATGTCCTAAGGCAGCAAGCAGATGGAGGACTAATAAACTTACAAGGAGAAAAGCACTGAATTAGTGATTGGTTCTCGACATCTATATGAGATATATCTAGTTTTCCAAAATTTTAATCATTTTGTAATTTTTTCTATCAAGCTCTAATAATCACAAGTGCTCCACTTAATAGGATATATTTGCACTCCTAAATATTTCATTAAGAAAGAACCAACAAAGAATCTTGTCAATTATACACCTTTTATTTTATATCCTCCTTTGCACTCCCCAAATATATATGAGATTTAGCATGATTAACTTGTAATCTTGTTTTTTTTATGAAAACTTGTTAAATCCTTACATAAGAAAATCAATAGGTCATCTGCAAAGAAAAGATTAGCGAGCTGGGATTCATTACAAAGAGGATCAAATTTAAAACCATGACTTTGAGTAGCAAGTCTTGATTCCCTGGTGAGATATTCCATTACTAGAACAAATATTAATCGAGAAAACGTATTTCTTGTCTCAACCCTTTTTTGCTTGAAAAGTAACCATGAATCTCTCAGTTAATGGATAAAGAGTATGAAGTAGTCGTAATGCAAGTCATGACCACTCTTTAAACTTTTTGGGAAACTTCAATCCATTTAACACCTCCTCAATAAAGTCACATTCAACTATATCATACACCTTTCTTATCTAAATTTTTAACTAGAATCAAGAAGAAATTATTTTCCTATTATACATTCTGATGAACTCCTGAGCTATCATTATATTAGGGAGGATGGATCTCCCTTATCCAAAGACACTTTGATTTTTAATACTAAGTAAGTTAAAATAAGTTTTTAATCTCTTATAAAAGAGTTTAGAGATACATTATACAATGTAGAATAATAAGCAATAGATCTATAGTCTTTTTCTCATTTAGGATATTGTAACTTAGGGACAAGAGTGAGCAAAGTGGCATTAGTTTGTTTAACTAGCTTACTTATGCTGAAAAGGTCTAAGATGGCTTCAACAATATTCTTTCCTACAACTTGCTAGGCATCTTTGAAAAATCTACTTCCATAACCCTCTAAGCTGGGCCTTTTTGAAGAATGACTATCAAACAATGCCTACTTAATTTCTTGAGTTGTAAAATGAAGTAATAATTGCATTTACTAGTTATTTGACAAGGTGTTTCCCAATTTAAACATACATTAGTCGACTTATCTCCTATTCTCTATTTTTTGCTCAAGTTCTCCTTATAATAGTCTACTAAATGCCATATCACCATTTGATAATACGAGATTAAGGTGCCATTGGAGTTAAATATAAAGGACACCTTATTTTTGGAAAACCTTTTCTTAACAATTTGGTGGAAGTATGTGGTGTTTTAATCACCAAGATATATCTAGGATACCTTGGATTTTTGAGCTAGGAGATCTCAACTTTTTTGCTAAGATCTCGAAACCTTTATGCTATTTATACTTCCTTTTCTTTTAGTCTTCCATTCAAAGGGCATTATTGTAGCTCCTTTTATGCCAAATACAGAGTATCTCTAGCTTGTTAGGCTTTTTTTTTTATATTTTGGTAATATATGCCATTTTTCCATTTTTTTTGTTTAATTCATCACTTTATATATTTTACACAAAAGACTTTAATATCATATTCATATGTATTTTAGATACCTCTCAACTTACTGACAGAGAGTCACCAATGTAAGTTCATCACCTTTACCCTTGTTCTTGATTTTTCTAGCCCCGTCTTTGATTTCTCTTCCTTCTTTTGCAAATTAGAATGATTTCTAATAGTTCTCAACATATTTATTAAAAATGATATTTCTATTTTATTTTATTATCTTTTGTATAACCCAAATAACATTGGAATACCTTTAATCTTTTACCTTAATTCATATATCACAAACAAGTAAAGTTATAGGGGTTCATAAATTAAACGAAACTAAACAAAAATTGGTTATCACTAAAATCATTCATATTTATGTTAACTTGGGTAAGTTGATTTTTGGAACTCAATTTTTTTGAAATGCGAACATGTATTAAGCCTTAAAGGGAAACAAAATTAAGTCAAATTATATAGAGATTAGCTTGATTGGAGTCTCTTCTTGCCATGACTTATAATGTTACATTAAAATAATACATCTTTATTCATTCCTTAGAGGGGACCATGCTATGCTTCAATTAATGTTCCACCTGGAAGTTATTGTTGAGCTACATGTAAATTTGTGTTTGTGTGTATATATATATATGGCTTTTTATTCTTTCAATCATCTTTTTGGTAAAAACTTATTTATTTTGATATTGATCAATAAAAATTATTTTGTTCCATTCATCTCATATCAGGGATACCACAGATGATAAAGCCATGTGATGTGTCCATTGATCACGCTGTTACTTATGATTGATTTTCATACTTCATTTAATGATATCCCTTAGTTGTTGGGTGCTTTACTAAGGTTGAACCTAGTAAGCTGTTGGACCCCAATTTCAGAGCCCAAACTTGAGCATGCATATTACCTTGTAGGATTGTTTCAATAAACCCTCATTAGCTATCATCCTATATGGGTGGCGTGCCCACACCAATCAAACACAAAAAAAACTCATTTCTCCTATTTCAGAACAGATTTTGGGAAACCTTGAATCGGAATTTCAATTTGACTTCTTCATAACATTTGTTCTCCATCATCTTAAGTTTCTAATGACACCAAAATCATTCCATTTGGTTCAGTAATCTGAAAGTTATAGCCCAAACATTTTGGGTTGTTATTAAACTGAAATAGTAAACTCTACTCAATTTTCATCCAGAAATTGAAAGTCTCAGAGACTGATTTAAAATTCCATATCTTCAGAACATTTGTAGCTATATGTCTCTAGTTTACTTAGAAACAAGAATCATCTCATTTAGAGCTCTACCAATCAAGATATCAGCAAAATACTGAAGCATGTTCAGTAAAAATATCCAATTCATACTCTTTCAATCGATACCCTTACTTTGATTCAATCAATCTTTTTCAATTCAATACCAAAAGCTATAAATTCTAATCCAGAGGTAGAGAAATGTGTTAAAAATCCATTGCTTCAAAAATTAGGTCATTTGGAGGTCAGACGACAAAGTTATGATCAAAAGAGTAAAACATGTTCAGGCTTGGGGGGAGATCGGCGCGATCGCGACATGCGCGAAATTTGCGCAGGGTCGCGATCACGACTTCCTCTTTTTTTTTTCTTCCTCCGATCTGTCTTAGCAAAAAGGGCATAACTTTTACTAGAAATGTCAGATTAAGTTCATTTAAAGACCGTTTTGAGTAAGACTTCTAGAACTATAACTTCTATGAAGACTCCAAAAAGATATTTTGCCTCCAAAAGGGCTAAAATTTCCAATCAATGTAGCTCTCCTGATTGTCCATCTTATACAACATCACAAACTTCAAATGATCATAACTTCTAATTCTGATATACAAAAATTTTATACTTTATATTGTTGGAAAGCTAGAAAGATAATCTACAACTTTATGAAGAAAACTTTGGCTAATTCTACTTAGATCGATACAGTTTTTCCTTTGAGTTCCGAAAACAATTTCTACACCTATGAAAGCTTGCAAAATGCAATAACTCTTCATATCAATCCACTACTAAGTACCTTTCGGTAACTCTT
>JAOSBP010000008.1:18872417-18887202 GCA_027563825.1 Erythroxylum mucronatum
TTTCTTTATTTTTCTTAATCTAAATTACCTCAAATTTTCAATAGCTTTCTAAAACATCCTAAATGTCTCCAAAAATGAAGAATTAATAATAATATACGCCATTTTAATAATCCGAGACAATTAATCCATAATTCACCAAAATTTCTAAATACCTAAAATATTACCAAAATCGTCAAATCACATTTTATTGGTATTAACAACTCAAATTATACCCAAAATGTCATGAATGCATGCATAAATATTGGTATGATTCCAAAAATGTATATGCTCAAATAAGCAAAAACTCAATTATGCCAAGCATACCATTTTTGGGGCGTTACACATACTGTGAGTTAACCTAGATGTGTAAACTCAATTATATATGCTTATATGCGAATTGAATGTTTAATCTGAAATTTGTGTATAATTGATTGATAAATTCCAAACTTAGATCTGAGAAGTTTGATATATAGCATGAGTATATTGAAATGAAAGCATGGCATACAAATTGATGCGTCTCATTATATTGAAATGCATGCTCAAATAAAGAAGTTGTGACCAGAGTGACCGACGTGAGAAAAGAGCTTTAAGCTCAGGATTATGAAAAAGAGCCTCGGGCTTAAATGATATGGACTTGGTATCCACAATGCATACAAGTCAGAAATGGCCTCGATATTTACAATAGATACGGGATAGTAAATTGGGTTGATAGGCACTTGGTCATAACAAAACAAAATGAGAATAGAAACACTTGTGCATTTGCATATACATCACTACATGTATCAAATGATTGAATTGAAATGTATTATTGAATTGTTTTGATTAAGTGAAATGCAGTTGAAGTAAATGAGGTTGTGTTGTGATATGCAATAGCTTACATGATTACTTGTTAAAGTGTGATGAAATGTGATGTGGTATTCAATACTAGATGACATGATATACATGTTTTTATGATCTAACTTGAGTTAATACATTGATGATGGTTCACTCACTGAGTTCGCAAACTCATCAAAATTGCAACGTTGTTTTTCAGGTTCAAGGGAGTTCTAGCTACTGAGGTTATATAGTAGAAGTCTAGTGCTTGCATTTTGGGGACAAGAATGGCTCAAAGGTCTGATCAGCTGAATCTAAGGAGTCTAGATAGATGTTTTGTGTAATAGCATCCTGTTTCATGTTATATTTTTTATATTGACTTTTGAACAAAACAAAAATGTTATGTAATGTATATATATGGATACTGATTTGTAATGACATGTGACTTTTATGTTATGAATGGAATGGGAAGAAATGATCTTTTAAAATGCTTATAATGTTTTTGATGCCTTTAATGATGGTTTGATTGTTCTAATGTACAATTATCATAGAGTATGTTCTCGAATATCCTCTGGTATGTTCGGGTTTATGCTTTGTATGAGTGGTATGTTCCATTTATTGTATTTTTGTTACTTAATTTGCTCCAAGTGTATGTATAGGTTATAATTGTCTTCATGAACTAAAAGGAGAAGAATCTGGATGAAAAGGCAACATAAAAAGAAGACTTAAAGAAATTAAAGGATACATGGCCGTGTCTATAGCAGTGTAAGTCTCTCGACCTATGCAAAATTGTAAATTATGGAGATTTTGGGTTATATATGGTATAGTACACACCCGTGTATCAAACTGTATATCTCCCAAAAATCCTAAAATTTACTACAAAAGGACATGAGCAGGGGGAAAATTGGATAGCAAACTTTTGAAGATGATTCTAAGTGTGGAGAATATTCAGAAGGGACGATGTTGATCCAAAAACGTTGAAACGCAAAGAAATCATTGACAGATCTAATGGAATACATCATCAAAGATGTACCTCGCAAGAACATTCGATAAGAAATAAAGCAAGATTTAGAATTATGAACTTTTTGTTTTCCATTTGTTTTTCTTTCATTTTATGTTTGATTTCGTTTTCTATCATGTGTAACTAAATGCCTTGTTAGTGCCTAGGTGTGATGAATCCTATTTGAGATATAACATGTTTTGATTCTTTTATCTAATGCAATTGTTTTGATTGATCTATTGTGATTCAATTATGTGTTTAATCTATATTCTAATAAACCCAAACTATTAGTACATAAACTGATTTCATAACATAGAGATTGAGAAATCCTATAAATGAATAGATCTACCGTAATTAAAAGAACTTGATTGAAAACATAAAGATAAGTCAACATAAATCTTTTGGATTAGAGTCAAACCTAATAGTAGAATTCACTAATTGGCAAAGCAATCTTAGTACCTTTAACCTTAATAATATCAGTTGATAATTTATTAGTAGTCTCAAGTGAGTTATTAGCATACCATGGGAATTTCCACGATCTAATAGTCATTAAAAAATTGCATAATAAAAGGCCAATTATTTAAGGGTTTTAGGGAGATTCATAACCTAGACAATAATTCATGATATTGATTGTTTTCTAAATAACTTCTTTCGTCTATGTGTCCAATATTGCTACCTACTTTATTTTAGTTGTATAAGTTTTAATTTTCTTTATTAAAATCTAAAATCAATCCTTAGGCTAGATAATAGGAGAAAGATACTGTCTTTGCAGGATTGATTCGTACTTGTTGATATTAGCTATAGTTATGTCATGCACTTTTGGTAAAATTATATTGGTATAGGTATTAACCAATCAAGTTTTTGATGTCATTGTCTGGGATAATAATATTAGGAACATTTGGATGTTATTGCTCTGGCAATTATTTTTTGTATTTATTTTATTTTATTTGTCTCTTATTCATTTAAGTATATTTTGAACTTTTATACTTTAATGGTGTGTTTGTGGTTTATTTTAGGGATTGAGATTTAACGTCATTACCATAATTCATAATGGAAGGATGGAACCATTATACATCTTTGCAATATGTTACACCACCATATCGGAAAGAGTCGTTTCCTCACTTATTTTTATAAGCTTAATAGATGTCCAGGTTGTGTTGCAACATTTGTTGGAGTAATTATTACAATCATGAATGTCGAGCACCAACATATATTTAGGAACAGGAACATATATACAACCAACCTCAAGGCTTATCATAAGAGAATATGCATAATTCAAAGTGGAGCAAACCTTACACATATTGATAGAATGACTATGCTCCAACTGAATATATATAATATGAGCAGCAATATGAAAGTATTACAGATAGACTAATGGAATACCTTGAGAAGTGGGTAGCTAGCCAACGTCAAGTTAAGGAGAGGTTTTCTTTACATGAATACGATGAGTATAATACCTCATACTATCTAAGCCCCCCAATGTCTTAAAGTGATGACAATCAATTTCATGGATGAGGATACAGTTCAAGAAGGCAAGGAGTCACTGCTATTTTGAAAGATATAATGGCCAAATTTATTTAAGAATCAAACATGAGGCATCAGGAAAATGGCTCATATATAGAATATGGTGAATCAGATTGACCAACTAGCGAAGATATTATCCAAAGAGCTGCAGGGGAGTTTACCTAGTACTATTAAAATAGATCATAAAGAACATGGAATGGCAATCCTTAGGAGTGGAAACGAGCTTCTAGAAGAAGTCAAGAAGAAGAAGCCTCTATCCAAGAAGAGGGAGTAGAGAAATGGCAGGACTAGAGACCTTTTTCTAGGAAGTAGAAGAAGAAGAATGGGAAAAAGGTGGTCGAGGAAACACTAGCATGGGAACCAAATAAGGAAACTATTAATGAGACATTGGTTGTCACCTTGAGTACAGAGGTTCTCACTTCCTTAAAGAAAAATTGTTTGAGTTGGTCGATGATTTAGAGAATTTTGTTATCCCTTATTTTATTAACAATTTTTCATTAAAAAGGGCATTAAGACATTTGATTAGATTGATTAATTTTATAAATTATGTCCTTATGATTATCTTGCAATAGGTGGCTTATTTATAGACTACAAAACTGCTTTATGGAGAAACAGGTGGAAGCCATTCATCATAGGCCCAAGATGATGGTAAACAGGCAAGATACGTTGAGTTAACGACATTAAACAAGCATTGCATAGGAGGCAACCTATGAATTAGGATAGTTTTATTTCAAATTTTATGTTATTTTCTTTTCTTTTTTCTTTTTATTTTTTATTTATATTTTTATTGTTTTTATCGCTTTTCCTTTATATCTTGCAAGGATGTAATCTCATATTAGACGAATCATAATTTAGAAAAATTGTCTTGCTCAGGAAAGTACGACAAATCTTCTTACTTATTATATATACTTATATTGTGTACATTGAGGACATTGTACAACTTTAAGTGTGGGGAAGGGGTTAACAATGTGTAATGATTTCTTAAGCTTATTATAATCTTGGTTATAAAATTTTTTGAACTGATATCTCGACTTAATTAAAATTTGTCCATTAATACCATATTTCATTATTGAATTTTGATTTGAATTAGTATGCAAAAGGATGAGAGTTAAAATAAAATTGCTTTTATATGTCACATTTTTATTAATCATTGAGATAGTTGAGTAAAATGAAAATTACATACTATTTACACACATATTGCTTATCTTTTTTGTGAGCTTTTGAGCCTAGGAAAAAAAAATTTAAATTTTTAAGCTCTTTTATTTCTTTCATTTGTTTTTTTGAAAAATTAAAACTTTCATGTGTTTTATCGTGTATAGTTAAACAATTCTAAAACTTGCTTTTATTATACATATGGAGACCATATTTGTTAAATTAGAACCATTAAAGTGACAAAGGCACTTAGATTTAACAATTTGTGTGAGCCTATTTTTTTTATAATTACCTTATCTTAAATTTACCTTTAGGAATAACCAAGTTGAGCCATAGCCTTTTTCATTTGATTATACCCAATTAATAACTTTTATCTTATTTTTCTTTGAAGCCTTTTTATTGTTTTGAATCATAAAGGTTATTTATATTATTTGGTTGTTTAAAACTTGTAAATCCTGAAAGGTTCATTATTTCTTTAATTATGGTACTAAATGCTCAAAAAAATGTTTTAAAAAAAGAGTATAAGAAAAATTGTGAATAATTATAAGGTACCAATTGAGTTGCACTAAAAGGACCTATGTATTTATAAACAAGTTTCTTGTAATGTCTCTTTAGTATATATTTTCAAATTAACATTTTTATTATCCCAAGCATACCTTACCTAAGCTTCATTATAACCTTATAAAGGCCTTTTGATTTTTTTTAGTTTATACATAAGTGGTGGAGATGTGATAATATTCAAAACTTATGATGAGAGTTCTACTATGCATTGATTTGAGAGTTTGATACTTTCCACCTTAAACACTTGAGTGCATTGAGTGAAATCTTAGTGAGAGTGTAAAGGTTTATGCTTTTGATTTCAATGTGATTATTGATATGATTAATATTAATATTGCTTAGGAAGTTAATTTTAGGACAACTAGTTTCTAATTGTATGTTAATTCGATTCAATATAACATGATGATTTATAGTATGAATGGACAGGTTAAGATAATTGATAGATAGACGTTGTAAATTTTATATTTTTTTATTATGCTTTGTTTGAGGACAAGTAAAACTAAGTGTGGGGATGTTTGATAGATGCATATTTGATTATATTTATACCTCATATTTGATGAATTTTTACTTGATATTTTATACTTTTATTGTATATTTGGTATTTAATTTGCTCCAGTGTATTTATAGGTTATAATTGTCTTCATGGACTAAAAGAAGAAGAATTTAGATGAAAACACATCATAAAGAGAAGATTTGAAGCAATTAAGGGATACACAACTATGTCTATAGCGGTGTAAGTCTCTTAGCTCATGCAAAATCGCGAATTTTAGAGATCTTGGGTTATTCATGGTCCAATACACGCTCGTGTATTAGATTGTGCATCTCCTAGAAATCCTAAAATTTAATATAAAAGGACATGAGGAAAAGCAAAATTGGATAGCAGACTTTTGGAGATGATTCCAGACATGGAGAATATCCAGAAAAGATGATATAGATCCAGAGATGTGAAAAACGTGAAGAAATCATCGATAGATCTAATAGAATACATCATCAAACCTCTATCTTGTAAGAGCATTCGATAGGAAATAAAAGAAGATTTGGAATTATGGACTTTTTTTTCTGTTCATTTTTCTTTCAATTTATGTTTGATTTTGTTTTTTATTATGTGTAACTAAACACCTTATTAGTGTATAGGTATGATGAACTCTATTTGAGATATAACATGTTTTGATTCTTTTCCCTAATACATTATCTTTGGAAGGAAAGGAATATTTTTTCTAGAAGTACTCCAGTTCAGAAGCATAAACTTGTTTTTGCCACTATCTAGACCATAAAAGAGTAACTTTTTGCACACAATGTACAAGCCACTGATGGAAAAGCTATGAGAAGGAATTGGAGACTTTCCTAAAGAATCATTAGCATCTTTTATGCTTACAAGACAGGTTATGAATTAGAAACTTACTGCATAAGCTGTTTCCTCATAAACATCCAGCTCATTTTATAGTCGGGGTTATATCCTCTTTATAAGTTGAAGTTGGTCTTCTAGTAGTTTTAATGAAAGAAACATGTTTTCCTTGCTCGCTGATTTGTATGTAATTTCCCATCATCAATACAAATTTATTTTTGTCAAAAAAAATGTATATATATTATAGAGGTTTAAAGAAAGTATTTTATAAACTAATACAAATTAATATGAGAACATTTATCAAAAATTGTAACCAATTAAGAACTTTATCACAAGAATTTCAAATAAAAGCTCTATTTCTCGTCTTGGAAAAAAATTAGTAAAAAGATAATATGATACATTCCTAATATTAATCAATATGTGAACAACTTAGTCACTTGTTACACAATCTCGTTTTCTTTTAGGATCCATCTAATAAAAATAATAATTTCTATATCGAGAATTGGATATTTGTAAAAAAAAATAATCAATTAAAGAATGAATCTAAATATAATTGAACAAATATAATTTAAAGACCCAATAAATAAAAAAGGGATCACAAAGATTAAGAATTAGATGTATTTATTACCTACAAGGTTGTCATTTGTCAACGAATCAATGTGATCATGTAGAGTCTGATAATATCACATGGAGTGTTAAACTATGCATAATCTAATAATATCACATATTAAACTATGTGTTGAGTGTCCTTCATAGTTATCCTGGTAGTTTTTTTTTTATTAAATATATTGATTTTAAGTTCTAAAAGTAACAGAAATTATAAAATTTAACATTACTGCAGCTGTAATTTTATACTATTAATAATACAATAATATTATACAAATTAATTAAATGATTAATTTTATTTTAATCTTTTATGTATTGTTTATGAATAAATATCAATAATATATATTATATTTTCATTAGAATTAATAAATAATAAATCTATTAAATTCAATTTCAAATAAAATATAATCCGCTTAGTTTAAATTTATTTTTATTAAAAACATCTTTATTTATCAAATAATAAAATTTGAATTAAAAAGAGAGAGACAGACATAGATGGCCCCATGAAGCAGACACCTCACGAACCCAAGCGTCATGGCATTGATAACGAACATGTGAACGTCGCTCCCGCCTACCTCCCTGGGACGTGATCCTCTGTACTTTTACTCTGTACCTACTCTGTGCCCATTGTATCTGAGCCATCTATTTTTGTGAATCCCACATAAATGGATGGTTCAGATATAATTAACACAGAATAGGTACAGAATAAGGAGTATAGAGGATTTGAGGGCTACCTCCCTCCCCACTTAACTGCCATTTTTGTAAACAGCCATTCAATACAAACTAAAAGATGCGCGACTATATATGTATTTGTATATGTACGTGCGTAGGAATGCATTTAACCAACTAGACCCCAAAGGCATATGCTTAGAATGCATTTAACCAACATGACTCCAAAAGCATATGCTTGGACAATTCTATTAAGGCGCTGGTCAATGGCCTTCTCCAGAAGGAGAATAAACTACAGAATGAAACATGATCCTGCAAAGCAAAACATTCATTCATTCTAAACCAAACGAAAGTTAGAAAATCCAACAGACAACATAAAAGAATAAAATAAGTATTTCCCGAGGAATAAAGCCAATGATAAACAATTCAATCTAACTTAAAAGAGCGTGTCGATTCTCTCTCTTTGGCTCTACAATGTAATGTACAAGAATGCCAAACAAACACCACACAATTAGACACCATAACAAGAAAAAAATATATATATATATTTTTGAACTACTAAAAATGAAAAAGCAGAAAATGTTAACAAACAAAAAGGAATTAAAAAAAATTAAAAAAGAAAAAGAAAGTTGCAAACAATCGTGCTTTCACATGCTACCAGCTCTTCCAGGATTGGGTTTTTCAGGTTTGACTTTGGCAAAGTCAACCAAGTCTCCAAATAACTTGTCTTCTGGCTTGGAAGGTTTACTAGATGGCACAAGCGATGCCGTGGAAACATTGTAGGAAGTATTTCTCAAGCTATTATCATCTCTAATGGATAGACCATGCATATGCTGCTCAAGGTACCGTCTTCCTTGTTGCTGACCATATCCATATCCTGCCATTTGGTCACCATACATCTGTTGAGGATACGCATAAGCCATCTGTCCACCTTGCATTCCATGCGGTAACATACCCATATATTGCCCTCCCTGCATTCCTTGCGGTTGCAAACCTACAAATTGATTAGCTTGTGCAGCCGGATTGTTAAATGTTGACAACTGGCCTGTCGTGATTGGTTGGATATACATTCCAACAACATGGTTGTTCCCCATAGGTCCCTGCGGATGCATACCACTTGGCACTGCTTGTGAGTGTGTGACAACTACCTGAGTAAACTGCATTGGTTGGGAATATTGAGGGCTTGCCACTGGGCTACTGTCTGCTGGCTGAGCTTCCCACGGAGGTGGAGGTAGTGACCCACTGCTTTGAGCTCCTATTCAAGATACGCAAACAACAGCTCAATCAGTTCCTACAATTCTATTCCTTCTCTATCAACATCTAAGAGAACATCAAAAACTGAATTGGACATATGCATACCATAAACTGGCGAAGCTGGCTGTTGAGGATGGGTAAGATGTCCATTCCAGGCAGGAGCAACAGCTTGCATGTATACTGGCTGTTCATATCTAGGAGACCCCATATTTGGGCCATTTCCATTCAGGTGAATAGCACCTTCTGGGGATTGAAAACTCTGCTGATGTTGGAGTTGTGGTGACAAAGAATTAGTTTGTCCAGAAAGATGGGTAGGCTGTTCATTGACAGCATTTAGGGGGCCGTTCCCACCAGAAAACATGTCAAAAAGAACAAGTGCATTCTGCTGAGATGGAGGAGTGGTTGGCTGTGGTTCTCCCACAGGAACCAGCGCCAATGAATTGTCAGCCTTCGGAGAGTTATAATCGTCACCACTCAACAGGTCAATTTTGTGATTGGTAGATGCTGGAGTATTTGGACCTGCACCAGGAGGTGCAGGGAGCAGTAACTGGTTGAATGGTTGAGCTCCTGCACCAGAACCTGAAGTAGATCTGCACAAAAATCCTCGTCACCTATATATCACAAGAAAAAAGCTGTCTTTTTTCTACAATGAACTTTAATTCACAATTCAACTATGAACCACGGATTGCTTTGACAGAATTTAGACCTTTAGCACAAATCTATCATCTTGACATCACTGCTATGAGCAATAAACAAAGTCCTATTCCATATATTATTTTGATGTCATGGTTTCTGATCTGAAATAATTACCTGTATCACCCCTAAGGCAACTCTTCAACCAAACATACAACATAATATTCCTAACCATAGGAAGTGAAACACGTTAAAGATCCATAACCAATTTCAAATAAACATTTACTTGGAAAACAAAATTAAGAGTCTTGATCCTACTCAGAAGTACCACAATTAAATGGTTACATACATAGGAGTGGATAAGTCTGCCAAGAAGCCAACAAATGACTAGCAACCCATAAAAATCCCTTTACGCAAATTCCCAACAGCTAATAACAGTAATTGATTAGTCCATCCATCTTCACCAAAAGATGATGTTATGTTCTCTCCCTCATTTTCTTGGATCCATACGTGCAACTTATAAATGTTATTTCTTGATTCCCATCAACACAATAATCACCATCTTTTAAGCATACATGATGCAGTACATGTAAACCAGTGAACAAAATTTACATACCCTCCAACTTGTTTGTTATTATCACCAGTATCAACAAGAGGAGCATCAACATCAAGAAGTGCTCCACTAGATTCAGGTTTTGGTTTCCCAGCTGCAGCAGAAGTTCCTGAAGCTATGGCTTCATGCTTGGCTAGTACACGCTGCAAGTCATCATTCAAAGATAATCCTTGACATAGCAGAGATTCATCCCTGAGCCATATAGAAGAGGGTGGGAAAAGAAAGAGCAATTTTTTAAGTTGCATATGAAACATACAAGAACTAGATCATCATTCCATTTCACAAATACTTCATAACTTAGCTTCACATTATGCAACTAACTAGTCTTATCAACATGCCCAATCATTACCCTTTTTGCAGGCATTATCTATGATAGTATCATGGGGCAAGCAAAAAGTCATGGATAAGGCAAGCATAAAGCCAAAGTTGTGAAAAGATACGTGTTAACAACTTAAACATTTAATGATCTCCACCTAAAAGTAAATAAAGCCATCACCCTTACAAAATTGATCACCAGAATTAATCCACCTCAATTAGTTTTTCATATGGCAGCAATCCGTTGCAAGCCCATCAAAATGGTAATACAGCAACACAACAGTAATATCCCCAGACCCAGAAAAGACCTTCTTCAAAACAGATTTTCTTAGAAGTATAGGCAATAAACTTAACACACTAAGTACAAATTGCAAACAGAGTTGAGACCCTAGTAGAAGCATATAGAAACAGTAGAAAATTGAATAAACCAAATAGAATATTTTAAGCATCAGAAGCACAAACATACAAGCCTCCACACCACATAAATGAGCAGATAGAAGAAGACAAAATAGAATGCATCAGAAATCAAATACAAGAACAGTTAAAAAGGTGGAAAGATAACAGCTTTCAAATGTATAATATTCTGAAAAAAGGGTAGGTGAAAATTAGAACTCACGAAGTTGAATTAACAAGATGTACCACTCGTTGCTTATATGTGCGACACTGGTCAACAAGATCAACTATAACCTCCTGCCTCAGCCCCTACAAATTTTGAGTAAAGAATTACCCAACGCAATAGCAGAAAATGATAAGGACAAGAAAGTTAACATCAGCATTGTCCTTGTATCAAAAGAAAACTCACCATGAAAGAATGTTGTAAAAACAGAGAACATAATATATTGTGATCATAAACTCTTATATGCACCAAAAAACTGATTAGAAGTAATATACCTCTTTATTTACTGGATCTAAAGCATTTAGCATCTCAGCAAGGACGTCCATGATGCCCCGTGCATTCTGAATTTCCGTCAAGCTAAAGAAGAAAGTTTTGAATTAAAACCAGATCCAGTAAATGTTTGCTATTGTCACAGGCAAAGGAGGGTGCTTGAAGTATGTTAAGTGACAATCATGAATACAAGAGAATGACCAATTTGGTTTCTTCTGGAATGTGACATGGTACTACTCAAGCTTATTACAATCACTGTACAGTACTTGGATGGGACATACAAAAATTAGACGTATAGTTACATAAGAAGATTCAGTTCATTCAAGTACCACACGTACCTCAAGGTTGGATACTCAGACTCTGCAGAAGACTCTGTTGCCTCTTGCCTGAAGTCATTATTTCGCAGATTTTGTGGATAAGAAGTAAGAGGTTGTGTTTGTGGAGGTGTGAATACAGGTGCAGAACTATCAGATCTCTGAGGAAATACTGCCCCGGCCCGCTGAAATAGCCAGTAATGTTACTCAAACAAAGATAAATGGCAGTATTAAGTTCATAAGGGCTGCTTCTCTAACAAGATATAGGAACTCATTAACAGTTCATAGTGAGTTGACCAAAAATGGCATAGTTTAGAAAGGCTAGGGAGGATTCCAAAGAACTGTAGAAGATTCATACCAACAATTCTTGGTATGCAGCATAGTACTGTGGATATCTAGCCCTTGGACCACCAAAAGCTTCTTGCCAAGTATCTATCAGGGTCAATATCTTTTCTTTGACATGCAAGTCCGGCTACAGTTAAGCATTATAAAGACTGAATAAATTTTATGAACAAAATGAAATTGGAAGTCGGACAGAATCTTACTTCACAGGAACATTCCTCACCTTTTTCTTCACTATTTTAATCATATCATGCAGAAGATCCTTTTCTGCCACATGCATATGAACTATGTCCCCACAATTCTTGATGATAGTCTCCAGCAGCTAGAAGACAGTGTCCATATCAAAAATGAACTAAATCATACGAAGGAAAAAATAACTAAAAATGACGAGATATGCAACACAGTTGCAAGCAAACTGTTCACTTTCTACGCTTTATCAGTTCAATAAACTATGTGCAGAAAAGTTGATGCCCCCACACTTGGTTCATAAATTAGTGCTCAAGCACAATTTCAATAGACAAACAAAAATTAAGTGGAACCAATCCCAAACCACCACAACAGAATACAGCCAGACTTCTGAATTTTGCACATAAGATGTATGTATACAAAACCCCGCAAATACTAAGTTGACTTGACAAATTTATCATATCATTAAGCATATCACAATGATAGTTCTTTGCTCACCAATCAAATCAGCTATGAGAATTAAAATCATGGCTTATATGAATCGTGCTAATACATGTATTAGGAAAAAGATTCACTATACAAATAATTCTAGAAGTAAGTATGAAAAATTAAAAGCTATCCATAAAATATATCATGAGATATAAAAATCACGTAATAATAACAAAATTATTAGCTAAGGATTGAGAAATATAATGCTATATCAACAATAAACATAGGTAATTAAAAGAGGGAAAAAGATTGTGAAGGTTACTGTCAGAGCAAGAAGTTGAACTTTTGAGTTTTTACTTCCGAGGCGCTTCTTTATTCCTTTAACAACATCTTTTGCTTGCCTGATAACCAAAATTGAACAACGATTTCAGAACTGAAAAAAGTCAACAAATACTAGCATTTTATAAGTCTGTATCCATGAAGAAGTGCAGACTTAACCAATGCATTGATTTCAAATTCTATGCAAAATAAAACAATAAAATTACAGATTAATAGAGTTAATCAAAAGCCCTTGCACTAATCTCAGTATCCCAATTTCCCACATTAACATTCTTAATATATAATCAACAACTCCTGCACTAAGTTCAGTACCCCAATTTCCCACATAACATTCATGATATAGCGGTTCAAATTTCCAATTTAAATCCTGGAAGTTTAATTTATGAGCAGGTAAATAGTAAAAGTCATATTCTCTTGGGCTCATTGCTGATCAAATTAAAAACGCGTAGGCATACGCGGAAAAAGGCCCCAACATTGTAACTTCATTATAAACATTGAAGGTAAAATTAATCTAAAGCAACACATTCATAAACCCAGAAACCAAACAACAAAAACAAAAGATATCGACTTTGTCCAACGGAACATACTGTTTCCTCAATGTTTACCCAGCCGGGCAAAAATCAACAGTTTGATAAAGTAAAATTCATATGAAGGCACGGAAATGAATAAATCGAAACATTTAAAAAAACAAAAGGAAAAGGAAAAAGGAAGAGATTTAAGAATGAAGTGGTGGCGCGTACCCAGGATCATGATTGCATATGTCGCAGATCTCGATGTTCATGGCCCAATCAGGCCCGATCAGCATGTCGCTCGTGGCACGTTCCACCATAGAATTCACCATCTCTTCACTTCTCAATCAATCAAACCTTGCCCGGCGAGATCTTCCGCTAGTTCCGGCAGTTCCAGGTGGAACAAAGAGATTATCCGCCAAATCAATTAGCAGGTCCTTTTTGCTCTCGATCAACACTTCTTCCAAAAGTTCCTCTCCTATCTTCTCTTCTGTTCGTTACATAAAATTTCAATTTGGTTTCTTTACTTTTTCCGTCGAGAAAAAAGGGAATTTGTTTTTTCTGTTTTTAGGTTTTAGATTACTTTTGGGAGGTCGGATTAGGAAACAACAGACCAATCATACGGTGACACGAATGCAATCTGTGATGTTCTCAGTCACCTCTACCCCACCCTCTTGCTTCCGCTGTGTTATCTTCGATACCGTTGTTTGACCGACCGACCATTTTTCTATCCAATGGCCATTGCTCACAAATGACTAATCAAACTGCGAGACCACGTCGTTTTGACACGGATGTCATCAGAATCACTGACCTCGCAAAATTAAGAACTCCGAATCAAATTTGGCAAGAAAACGTTCTACACCCAAGCGGGTGGTCCAATCTTTAATCTCATTGTGGGTTATAAGGTTTTCAACCTAGTGAATTGCACCAATTTACCTTAGTGCAGTGTCTATCAGTATAAGCTGACACCTATTTTAAATTGTGTATGATTATGAAAATCCTTTACAAAATTTGCCTATTTTACACTTATGTCAATTTGGAAGCAAGCAACTACCATATATAAATGTATATATATGGTAGTTGATGTATCGAATAAATGTATATATATGGTAGTCCATGTTAACAAGTAGATCTAATCTAATAGGAGGACAATGTATTCTACTAGTTCGTCGCGGACTATGTGTTTCTTGAACTCTTTGTTGTACATCATATGTGTCAACTTGAGGTTCTTGTTCCATGTCGATGTGAATTTGTGGTTCTTGAACTTCACTAAGTTCAACTTCACTCCCACTACTTTCTTTGAGAATAAACTCTTTTTC
>JAOSBP010000008.1:18888384-18907128 GCA_027563825.1 Erythroxylum mucronatum
CATTTTTACTTCCATTTTACCTCAACTCATTCCAATACAAATCAAAATCTATGACTGATTTAATTTGAAATTAATCTTAAATTCATAAAATTAATTACAGTTAATGATTAATAATTAGTAGATAAAGAAAACTTTACCAGATATAATTAAATGTTATTTATATATAATTAATTATTCAATTAACTACATTTTAATTAATCAATCTATTAATTATATTTAAATTAACCAATTAATTATATATAATCATATAAATTATACATAACTTAAAATGACAAAAATATAATTTAAAATGACTAAAACTATATGCGCTTATGACATTTAAATTAATTAATTAATTATAATTTAATTATATTTAATTAAAAATGATAAAATTTAAATTCAATTTAATTAATTAGTCAATTAATTATAATTTAATTAATCAATATATTAATTATATTTAAAATAACCTATTAATTATATTTAAAAAATTTAATTGTATACATTATATTATATTTAAAATGAAAAAAACAATAAAAATTATAACATTTTATTTAATTTTAATTAATTAGTCAATTAATTATATTTTAATTAATCAATCTATTAATTATATTTAAATTAACCTATTTGAGTATAAAACGAAAATAAAAATGCAAGCATGGAGTATTTAAGTGAATGTTGAGTCAAAAACAAACAAAAAAGAAGTTAATTAGTCAATTAAAAAGTATAAAATAATTAACAATGATAAAAAAATATATGCGCTAATTATATTTTAATTAATTAATTAATTATAATTTAATTATAGTTAGTTAAAATGACAAAAAATATTTTTGGCATATTTAATTAAGAAATTAAGAAATTAATTAATCATTATAAATATGTTGACAATATTTTTTTAATTAATCAATTATTTATTTTTAATTAATCAATTATTATAATTATTACTAGTGGCACATGCATAGAGTAGTTAATTAAAACTTAATTAAAAAACAAGCGTGATGCGACAATAAGAAAAAAGTTAAGGGAACTATGGGTGATTTAATTTGAAATTAATCTTCAATTTATAAAAATAATTACAGTTAATGATTAATAATTACCAGATAAAGAAAACTTTACTAAATATAATAAAATGTTATTTATATATAATTAATTATTCAAGTAATTATATTTTAATTAATCAATTTATTAATTATATTTAAATTAACCAATTAATTATATAAAAATTATATTTAATCATATAAATTATACGTAACTTAAAATGACAAAAATTCTATGCGCTTATAATATTTAAATTAATTAATTATTTATAATTTAATTATATTTAATTAAAGTTGCGAGTTGTATGTACCTCGTGTTTTGGCAATGGGGTTTGTTGGGCTAATCTAAGAAAGCAACTAAAACTGTCGATTCTTTGCCGTTAAAACTGTTTGGTTATAATATGAAGTCATTGTCAATCATCTATCAATAGTTGAGTTGATAGATCATTGTGATAATTCGTGAACTGCCATATTTATTGGGTGTGTTTGCGAGGAGCAATGTGAATTGTGAAGTCACTACTCACTCGTGCATGTGATATTCTAATGTACTATTGGTTAGTGTTCTTGTAGATACGGATTACAGTGACATAAATGTTGGACCAATGGTGGTTCACAAAAATAATCCTACTTATGTTTTGATAATAATAAAATATATAAGAATTGGTTAAGAAATTTATTGCAGGTGTTCTTAGATTGGAAGACTTATAAACTACTATGGAATCAAAAAGGAAACAATATTTAACATTATTAAGGCATTAAAGATGAAGATCATAAGAGATTTAAGAGATTATATCCGTTGGAGAACAAGTCGACTTATACAATTATACAAGTCGAGTTATCAAGAAGATGAAGGGAAATATGTTGACACAACTCGAGGTATAATAAGAAACAAGTCGAGGTATCAAGAAGAGAAGTTACTCAAGTCGAGTTATCATAAACACCTCGAGTTTCAGAGTACACAACTCGAGTTACCATGTACAACTCGAGTTATCTCAGGGCGGAGAAGTTTTCGAAAAAATTGTCACAAGTCGAGTTACCATAAACAACTCGAGTTATGAAGAGTGACAAGTCGAGTTATGTCCACGACAAGTCGAGTTATGAGTGAAGAAAACTGTATCTGTCAAAGGAAATTAGCCTCACATGGAAAGTAATAATTGGGCAACGGCTACAACATCTTCTACAACGGCTAGAACTCATCCCAATCTTCTATAATCATCAAAAAGGGGCTGCAAATATATAGAGGAACATCAAGGAACAAAGATAGTGATTCTACACAGTGAAAAGCATTATACTATTCTCAGATTAGCTCTCTACTGCTCTCATTGATATTCAATCTGTTATTTGAGCATTGTTCATACACTCTTATTCTACAATTGTGTTGTGATTTTGAGTGATTAGGGTTTAGTCACTTGTGAGGTAGGATTTGTGCCGGAAAACAAATCATCTGTAAGGTTGCTTGAGCCGGAAATCAAGCGGGATTGTAAAAGTTCGCACTGAACTAAAAAGTGTCAAATATAGTGGTTTGCCAAATCCTAAGTGGGAGCTTAGGTAGAGGACGTAGGTCTTAGCACCGAACCTCTATAAAAACAGTGTTTGCCCTTCTTCTCTACTCTTTACATTTGTTTTTGATTAAATTGGTTTTTGTGTGAATTAACTTCTGATTTTATTGTAGAGTTTTTCGAAAAGATTGAAAGATCTATTCAACCCCCCTCCTAGGTCGTTTACATATCTTTTTAAAAATTAAGAAAAATTAAAAATCATGTTTTAATATTCATGTTAAAAATATGAATTTGATTTTTTATGAGCATGTTTAATTTTAATATAATTACTTTTTTGTTAAAAAATTGAGTTCCAAATTTTTTAAGGACCAATTGGTGAATAGAAAATAAAATTTGGGGTTGAAATAAAAACAAAGCTTCAAAGAAATAGATTGAAAAAAAAGAAATTTATGGCTAAATTGCAAATAAGAAAATAATGTAACAAGTATGTGTGTGGCACATGCATGATTGATCGCGGTTTTCCGATAAGTGTAGTTTTAATATTTTAGCCTCAATATTCCATAAGCTTACTGGTCGTTCGTGTAGTATCTAAGGTGTCGATCCCACGAGGAGGGTTAATATAATCTTAAAATCTAAGGCCAAAATTAATTGCAAAAATTCAAATTTAACTAAACTAAAACAATGATGCAATTCAATCCATCGATTCAATCAAATAACTTAATTCAAGAATTAATCACGAAATATTAACAAATCAACAAATTGCAGCACACACATCATGAATCAACCTAAGGAACTACCAATTGAGAGAAAGGGAAATTTTTACTTATCTTCAACACTAATCTAATTAATTATGAATTGTCATATTATTGGTCATGGATGATCCTAAAGTTGATTACTCTCCCTCGAGTTATAATCAATAGCCCTAAATTATAAACCCTAATTAGATTATGGAAAATTTCAATTTCTCAATTCATAATTTATCCAACCCCTAATTAGATCTAAAGTTTTCCAATAGAGTCCCAGGAACTTATGTGAGATCTCTCTTCATACAAATTACCGATTTGATTGATTTTTTGTTTTTATAAAATCGCCCAACTCTCGTAAGTCCAATTTAATTATTTTTTATTCGATTCACCCTCTCAGTCTATCGCCGAATTATGCAAGCGCATAAATCAATCACAATGAATCCAAATAACATAAACAATTAGATTTTTATTGAATCAAAGATAAAAACAACCCGAATGTGAGTTTAGACATTCCTTAATATTCATAAAATCCTATCTCAACTGTTATCCCAATTTTATACATAAATAAAATTGAAATACACTAGAAACCAGATCTGAACAGATGGGGGAGGCAGCAAAGTTGGGAAACCTCCTGTTCCGGAAAGTACTTCATGAAGATGTGTTGGCTGCTGCTTCTGTTTCTTTACGTAGAGATGAAGATCACATTGATGTTGGATATTTGAATAAGGTTGCGAAGTGTGTAGATAGAGATCATGATGATGACTCTACTGTATTGTGGCATCAAAGGTTGGGGCATCCCTCCTTTGACATTGTACAGAAAATGTCTTTTGTTAATAAAAGATTGTGTGATTCAGCTATTGTTTATGATGTATGTGCGAAGGCGAAACAGTCTCGCCTACCATTTTCCATGAGTGACATTCACAGTGACACGCTTTTTGAATTGCTTCATGTTGATGTTTGGGGTCCGCATAAAAGGTCATCTTTAGGGGCCTTTTATTTCCTCACCATCATAGAGGATTGTAGTCGAATTACATGGACTTTTCTTATGCAACATAAGGATCAAGTTGGTTCTATTTTGCGAAAAAAATGTTCCCATGGTGCGAACCCAGTTTAATTGTGTGGTTAAGGTGGTTCGTACAGATAATGGGGGTGAGTTCGTCGGATATAATTGTCAGCAAGTATTTCTTGAGCATGGTATACTTCATCAAACGTCTTGTATTTATACCCCACAACAGAATGGTAGAGTGGAAAGGAAGCACCGACATATTCTTCAAGTGGCCCGAGCTTTACTGCATCAAGCACACATGTCCACTAAATTTTGGGGTGAAGCTATTCTTCATGCTACTTACTTAATCAATAAACTGCCTACTACTACTTTGAACTAGAAAACTCCCTGTGAAGTTTTGTTTGGGAAACCACCTAATCTTGATGACTTGCGGGTCTTTGGTTGTTTTTGTTACTCCACATATACAAAGCCCCAGAAGGATAAGTTTGCTATGAGAGCTTCCAAGTGCCTTTTTCTAGGCTATGTTGCAGGGACGAAGGGTTACAAAGTTCATGATTTTGACAAAGGCAAAGTATTCATCTCTAGGGATGTTACTTTCCATGAGAATTTGTTTCCTTGTGCAGGTCAACAATTTCTGGAAACTACTGATACCCCTATACCATCACTGTCTGTTTTGAGTGACGATGTTGCAGATCCCCAACGTGATCCTCCTATTGATGATCTTCCGGTGGCTGGTGAACTTGAAGAGTTTCGTGTGGACAACCTTGTACCAGATGCTCTTCCAACTGTGGCACATCCGTCATCTCCACTTCCTGCAAATCGTAGGAGCAGTTGAGCAAGATGAACACCATCTTAGATGACTGACTATGTGGTGAATTCGACACAAGGCGCCAAACCTCGTACTTCACCTTATCTACCTCACACGTTTCCTTTCATTGCGCATACCCGATTATCTGCATATGTTGCTGATTTCCTCTGTCATGTGACTGAAGCGAAGGAGCCTAGGAATTTTCGGGAGGCCTGTCAAGATGTCAAGTGGGTTCGGGCTATGGATTCCGAATTGCAAGCGTTGGAAAATAATCATACCTGGGAGCTCACTATGTTGCTGACAGGAAAGATTGCTATTGGGAGTAAGTGGGTTTTCAAGTTGAAATTTAAGCCGGATGGAACGATAGACAGGTATAAAGCACGTTTAGTAGCTAAGGGATATAATCAGATTTATGGTGAAGATTACAATGACAATTTTTCACCGGTGGCAAAGGTTGTGACCATGCGGATCTTTCTGGCTATTGCTGCAGCCAGGGGTTGGGTTTTAAACCAATTGGCATCAACAACGCTTTTTTGCATGGCTATCTTGATGAAGATGTTTACATGGTGCCACCGGAGGGTTATACCAAGGCACGTGAAGGACAAGTTTGTAAGCTTGTGAGATCTTTATACGGGCTTAAACAAGCCTCTCGCCAGTGGAACACCGAGCTCATAGGTTTTCTTCTCAATTTTGGTTTTCGACAGAGTGTGCATGACAATTGTTTGTTTGTGTTTTGCAAGGATGAGTGTTTTTTTAATGCTCTTAGTGTACGTGGATGATCTCCTTATCAGTGGTAACTCTGCTGCCACTGTTACTCGGCTCAAATTTGCCCTTCATGAGACTTTCACCATTAAGGACTTAGGGAAGGCTAAGTACTTCCTTGGTTTAGAACTCATTCGTGATCATACTGGCATCTTTCTCAATCAGAGGAAGTATGTGCTGGACTTGTTGACTGATACAGGTTTGATTGGCTCTAAGCCTAAGAGTGTGCCCTTCCCGAAAGATGGTGATTTGCAGAGTGATCGCAGTCCTTTGTTGGCTAATCCTCAGGAGTATCGCTGCATCGTTGGCCGATTGTTGTATTTAGGTTTCTCTAAACCGGATATCACTTACTATGTATAGCAACTCAGCTAGTTTTTACAGGCTCCGCGAGAGGTTCATCTTCAACATGCCATTCATGTTATGAAATATCTCAAAAATAATCCGTCTTTGGGTCTTCATTTTTCTGCGTCTTCGGATTTGTCTTTACGAGCTTATTCGGACGCTGATTGGGCTACGTGCGTTACCACCAGAAAATCGTTAACTGGTTTCTGTATTATTTTAGGGAATAGTCTGATCTCTTGGAAGACCAAACGCCAACCTACCATTTCTCGCAGCTCTGCTGAGGCATAATACAGAGCCATGGCTTCGGCTGTATGCGAGTTGCAGTGGATTAGTTAATTACTTACGGATTTGCGAGCTCCGGTTTCCCTTCCGATTCCTTTTCACCGTGACAGCAAATCCGACAGTCACATCACCTGTAACCCTGTGTTCCATGAACGCACGAAACACCTTAACATCGACTGTCATGTTGTTCGTAATCAGTACAACAGGGGTTTATTTCTTCGGTTCATGTGGCTTTGTCTTTACAGGTTGCGGACATCTTTACCAAACCTCTTCCTTCGCTGGTGTTTCATCATTTGTTGTCCAAGTTGGCTTTGATTGATTTCTATCAAAGTCCAACTTGAGGGGGGGATGTAAAGTTTATACGTACTTTCTGTAGTTACTGTACTAGTTATCGTAGATGATTCGTAGTTATAGACGGATGACGTTAGCTTAGTTAGTCTGTACATATACTTTTATTTAAGCTCCTTTTTGAGCTGTTTTTAATATACGATTGATAGAGTGAGAAACAAGTTGTTCTCTCACTAACAACTGCTCTGTTATTTTCTTCATAGAACCCTGGTCTCATAAAATCCATTAGGGTTCGCTCCTGGTCTCCTTATATTCTTCTGTCGTCGTTCTTTCAACCTCTTTTTAGCGTCTCGCTCTTCAAATTGCTCGTTCTTGTCTTGTGATGTGAAGTACTGGAGTGTCTTCAATCTTGCTTGAACTCTAAGTAATTCTTGTGTTCATGCAGTTGCAAGTATATAAGAATGGAAAAAAAATTACTTAGATTAAAGGAATTCAAATAGCCCTAAGCTAAATCCTTAGCAACGACACCAAAAATTTGTTGAGCAAGTTTTATATATAATAAAACCCTCAATATACTGCAAGTGTACGGATCGTATTTTGTAGTATATAAGGTTATCGTTCCCACGAGGATTATGCAAGAACAAGTTTGAACCTAGCTTTGTCTAATGTAACATGCAATTGCATTTTTTAATAAAAGTAAATAATAGAAATTGAAACAAATAATAAAACAAAGCAAATACGCAAATAAGAAGTGAGCAACTAATTAATTTAGGATTTAATCAAAGATGAATGCTTAGGACTTATTCTTTTTTTACTTTGTTTCCTTAACTATTATTGATTCAATTATGTGTTCCTCCTAGATTTCCTAATATATTGATAATTCTCTATCGAGATCTAATCAATTAACCTTAGTTGAATATGAAAATTTCAAATTTGTAACCCCTTGATTCACAAAACTTCCCCTAACATTTTTTATTACATATGAAGTTATCTATTGGATAATAAATTTCTAACACAAGTTCTCATTCAAAACATGACCCATTCCACTGAGGTGTCATAGGTTGTGCCCATTCAAAATCCTAATTTTTCAAATACAGTAGATTTGGTTATTGATTCTTTATAATTAACGAGTCAATTTTTTTACATATCTGTTTGAACTTTTTGGATTTGATTTGAACTTTTTTCGTGGGTTCATTAGGGTATATTCTTAGGTGGGTTCATGTCAAGCTCCCTTCTTGACCTTATTGATCAATTTAATCATTCATATCTAAAACTATGAGAAGGCATGATAAGTGGTTAAGGACTAAAAAAATTCAGAAAAATAAAAAGGTATAGAATTTCTTTATCCGAAACGTCAACTTCTAATAAAATTTCTCTTCTATCATCGCATCCTTACAGCCTGTGGTAACTTCCCCAGCTCGTTCCCTGATAAAGGAGCAGAGGAAGTCATCTGCATTAACGTAATCACATGACATCCCAATTAATCTACTTATGCCTCATGATGTCCATGCCCCACCTTTACCTTAAAGAAAGGAATGCATCCATTTGTTAGGTCATAATCATCCCGCATCTCCTATATAAAACAGAGTTGCAATCAAACAGGGGTAAGTTGACTTTATTACACAACATCTACTTACAGGCCTATGTTTAATTTATCGCTGGAGTTTCTTCGTCAAAGAACACTCCGGCCCTGTTTGGCATTGTTTACAGGTCTAAGGAAAACATTCAAGAATTCGCTATCAAGATAACATGTCATCAAATTGGATTACAAATGCGAGATAATCTCGAAAACGCTATTTCCTTTACAAAGCTTCCATTATATGGCGGCGTGGTAAGAAGCAGTTGAAGAATATCCTTTTCATGCCTGAAGGCCCACTTTGCAATAGTTGAGTTAGGGAACTGGCATTCGGACTGTAGGGGTACCAGATTTCATGTCCTCCAATAGAAGATCCAAGAGATGTTTCGCTACGGGACCTTCTCTGCCTGCATAAAGAAAATCGTGACTATGATAAATCATCATTTTAAAAGTCTGATGTTCAGCACTTCTAAGAGAAAAAACTACAAGTAGATGTGATGGAATAAAGGTTCGGCCTGCAATTCAAGTCTCAGAGCATGCAACATATGGTAATCAGCTTATGATGTATTATGATGTATCGAAGGGACAAGTTGCAGTGCATCAACTTGTTGGGAAAGCTCCCCAGAAACAACTAAAAGCAAAAGGAAGAAAGCATTTTGTTTCCCACATTCAATAAGCAAACTTAACTCTTTAGTTGCACTCTAATGACACTCTATAGTTAACTCTTTAAGTCCTTGTTTCAAGAAACCATTCAAACTTAAGGGACCAAGGAAAGTTTATAAGAAACATTCTCTTTCTAAACGTGGAAGAATGCACAATATGTTAAAGAAAAGGTTCTTACCATCACCAATGACCTGGTCATCCCATTGTATCACAGGTCTAACAAGAATTCCGCTACCAATGAGCATCATCTCCTCTGCTTGCTTTCCTTCCTCTACAGTCACATTCCTAATTCTTATACCATGAAGGTTGCCCCCCTGCACCATCCCCTCGGCCAGAGCCAAAACTCTCTTAGCTGTACACCCACTTAAAATTTTGTCAAATTGAGGCATCAGAAGGTATTTCTCCTTCGTAACAAAAGCCACATTCATGTTAGGCCCTTCAGCAACAAAGCCATAATTGTCCAGCCAAATGGCTGCAAATGCGCCACTGTCTTCGGCCTCCATCTTTGAAAGCACATTTGGAAGGTAATTTACACTCTTCACCGTAGCAAATAGAGGTGGCTTAATTGGGATAGACGAAGTTATTACCTTGATGCCTTTTGAAACAAATGGAGATTGGTCTTGGATTACTATGGCATAAAGAGCTGGGTCATGGCAGTCAGATGGAGACAGCTGGAAATCACCAGGTCCCACAGAAAGCCAGTATCTAAGTGATCCTTTCTGACATTTAGCTACACTCACTGTTTGTACGAGTATTCTTTTTATGCTTTCGCGATCAAAAGGGAGATCAACTCTAGCCATAGATGCTGACCTCAAAATACGGTCAAGGTGTTGGTCCAACTCATAGAGATGCCTAAGAAAGAGAAAGACATAAATGAGGTAGATTAAAATTGAGCAGATTGTGATAACATAACATTAAAAAGATAATACTGGATTGGACTGAAAAGGTCATGTTTTCTCACTGAATCAGCATCTCATATCCATTTTGTCGGAGAAAAAAATGTTGTGTTCTTGATCTTAGAGTAGAAAATAGTTCATTTCAAGGACAGGAAGTTCCGGCCCAATTCAAAGCAGGGGAAGCAGGAATAAGGTTCAGTACTTGGAAAAGCTCCAGATTACAGCAGTACCAAGTATTTGTACAGAATATGAGAAAACTATTCAGATCCCCACTGTTACTGAGAGCTTTCCCCAAATAAATTGGGATTGAAACATAAGGTTAGCACCAAGCAACTAAACAAGCAAATCGAATACTTGTACTACTGCCTATGAAATCGTGACACTCAAGAGTTGAATCAGGCTTTCATTACAAACATAAGTAAATGAGCAAGGATACTCCTTTTCTCAACTTTTGGAGGAGTAGCAACTACGTCAAAGCAAATTGATTCTGTTTGTTGCAAATTATAATTGATTACGGTCAAGCGACATCAAAGAGTTGCCACAGTAGTTATGGTGAACAATTACTCTGTTAACCTTCTATTACAGTGTAAGGTCCTCTTTCTGATCCAGCTTAAGCCTTTGGAGTACTAGTGGTTGTAGTTTTAAAAACAAATTTGGTAACAAACAGCATGATCAAACTAATGACATTGCATCTATATAAATACAACCAAATGACTTCTTTCATTTTCTGAAGCAAATTTGACTAACCCATCCATTATTGCAGCAGTATCAAAGACCCCATGTCCCCTGTGTACCATGTGGTCATCCATGGGTATCACCATAGCTGCAGGATCTGTTGTTATACCCCCAAGTACGCTAGAATACATGGCCAGAAATTTCTGCTTTCCCTTTTGATTTTCTCGAAACGTTTTTAGCCTTTCAATAGCCTACAGCCAGATCCACACTAACGGTAAATTTTGATAACAGAATAATCATACAGAGGCTTGCATCTTAATTGTTGACAATCTTTGGGTCTTTTGGCAGAATACAAAGAAATGCATCATACAAGTATCAAAAGTCAAAGAACATTTGCTTCAAAGACATTTAGACTTCGTTTGTCAAAAAAGAAGAAAACAAAACTATATCAATATGGGTTCCTGGTTACTCTCACCATAACACAAACAAAGCTTGTCAGCAAGACGGAATACATTAAGAAAGGACTAAGAAGACAAACCTCTGAGCAAGAAAAAACCGGGACTTGAGATGCTTCGTTGGGAGAATCTGCCACTAGGATGAAAAGTTTCAGAATTGAGAAACTGAAATTGGACAATTTAAAGTTGCAATGAAATTATAGTGAACTCTGAAACTTACCAACCAAAACATCAGGTTGGAAAGAGCTTCTGGTGATTCTGACTTCTCTGAACGAACCATGACGTAAAGAATGAATTCCAAGACCCTGAAATGAAACATTTCTTGGTAGGGAAAATGAAGTAAACGCATGATCCTGAAGCTTTGCGGGTTGCAAAATGGGTTCAGAGACAGAAACCGAAATAGATACCATGGAAAAGAAAGCACTCGAGATCAAACTCTTGTCACCTTAATTGGGAGTTTAGTGCGCATGAAAGAAAAAAGGCTGCAAGATCAGCGTCTTTAAGTAGAACCAGATGATCGTATCCGATCAACAAAACAAACAAATGCCTTGGAATTGCAGTTCTGGTGCCCATAATTATTTTATTTTAAATTTATAGGGATTAGACTTTAAATTCTACAAGGGTGGTAATGGAATTGCAGTTCTGTCCCTAATTTTTGTCTTATTTTGTTCCTTCTTGTTCTGTTTCTACGTGTTGAAGACACTAATCAATCAGAAAGTAAAATTTTATATACACATGGACAAAAAATACAAGTAGCTGTACCGCATTCTATTAGCTTGAAAATGTTCTCTAAATAGTATTTAGTGAATACCTTTGTGCAACTAAAATTTTTGGGAATGGGATTAATATAAATATCAAATTATTTTTCTTTAAAATGGAAAAATCCACCCAACTTGCGTAAGAACAAAGAGTAGATGTTGGAAACAAAAGGTCACACCCACTTGCCCCTTACCCAACCCAACCAGATTCATCCTCTTGCTGTTCTCAGGAATCGGATGCAGTCACAAGTTTTGACTATTTTACTTTATTGTACTGTAGACCACTTTCCACTCGAACAAGGTTCAGTTTTTGTTCTGTGTGTTGCTTTGAAGCCGTTAGGGTTCTTCATTTGTGAGGCTGTTATGTGCCTTAAAAATCAAACCCTAGTTGGATTTTAGCTGTTATAAAATACCCGTTTCCCTTTTATCTATCCCATGGCCATTATCGGCGACGCGCTGCGGCAAGCGTTCATGCCGAAGCGTGAATACGAGAGCCTCCGTGAAGAGGATAGAGCGTGGACCAAACTACAGAGGCCGCTTTTATTGTGCGCTGTGGCCCTCATTTGCCTATTCATTTTCGTATGCTCTGCGGTAAGCTTGAAGATCGTGTTTCCCGGGAAAGGCGGGAAGAGGCCGTTTTGTAGCCACCGGAGACTCCAACCTCTGCCCATTAACTTCAGGGGCAGCGGCAGCGGTGATTCCGATCTATTTCCGGGCGCATTCTATCTGACAGATCAGGAGACAGTGGACTATTACTGGATGGTTGTCTTCATTCCTTCCTTTATCATTTTCTTGGCCTCCCTTGCGTATCTTGTGGCCGGTAAGCTCGACTCCGCTTATGGGGGGTTGTTTGTTGGGGAATAAGAACTAAATTTGGGGCAGATGAACTCTTTGCTTGTCATATTAATTTCCTGATCCTTTTCTGCCGGAGTAAAACAGATGGGATCATAATCTACCACTTAACTGGCTTTAATCTTCTCTATTTTTTAAGATCCCATTATTGTGTTAATGATTCTGTTTTGACAAATTCTTGTGTTTGTGGTTCAGGAATAGTTGTTGCTTATTCTGCTCCGTCAAGACATGGATGCTTAAAGGTGGTTGAAAACAATTACTGTGCCTCAAAAAGGGGTATGTTCATATTCTTTTTATTTTTGAATCACAAAAAAATGGTCTTCATTTGTTAGGCCAATATCACGTGTTGTTTTTGCAATGGACCTACAAAAGTAAACTTCAGTGATTTTATATCAGTGAATTAGGTAAACAATTCGTGCAACAAATGCCTTTACACTTTTGGTGCTTTGGTCATTGTCCCGACGGTCTAGGCTGCTGTAATTGATCTTCAACATGGTTTTTCACATTATGGTGGTGATGTAAGACACTCAGAAATGTTATTAAACAGATGAAAGAGAAGAGTAAGATAGAGTAAACAGAGATAAGTCATGGAGTAAGAAATTTATGAAGAAATTAGGGTTTGGGAGGAGAACTAGAGGGAGGCAGTTAACAAAAACGATCTTTGTCAGTTTTTGTTTGTAAAAGTATACAAGAAACTTGCATAGTTTCATGAAGAACTGTTATAATTGCCTTTGTTTTTAATCTTCCTACTATTGGTTGTCTTGGATAGTTCTTGACCGTGGAAGATAGATTTATAATTTGATATGTAAAAGCTAATATTGGCATGCTGTTGCAAGCTCTTTCATTATTTGTTGTTGTTAGTTATAATATGCTTAATCTAAACAATCAAAAAGTTAATGCAAATTAATTTAATTCTTGCGGCTCAATTGTGGACAATGTTTATTACTAGTTTGAGATGATAGTAAGTGAGTGTCTTGCGATTTCTTATTTTATGACATACAGGTGGAGTGCGTTGTCTTTCCATCTTGAATGTTGTCTTTGCAGTCATCTTTGGTCTTCTGGCAATTTTTCTTGGTTCAAGCCTACTAACACTAGGGAGTAATTGTTCATTACCCTTGTTTTGGTGCTATGAGATTGGGGCTTGGGGGCTTGTCATTTTGTATGGGGGAATAGCCTTCTTTCTGAGAAGGAAGGCAGCTGTTATTCTTGATGAGAGTGATTTTGGTGGTCAAAACATTGGTGTGGAGATGTTGGAAGCAAATGTCTTAGAAGTCACACCAGAGGTCGAAAGGCGTGTTAATGAAGGTTTCAAGGCATGGATGGGGTCATCTCTACTATCTTCTGATGATGAAGATGAACCTGACGACTACTTGGAAGTTCCAAATCCATCTCATACTAGTTCTCTCAGGCAAAAGGTATGATCTTGAAATCTCGTGGTTGGGTGCAAAAGAACTTCTTAGGGAAAGCCTTGTGCAAATTAGAAATTGGTAGAGGAACTATTTCAGTTTTGGAACATTGATAACTTTGTTTAGGATGCGAATCAGTTAATTCCTTGATAGATGAACGATGTGCGTACTTTACATTTTAGGATGTCCCTTCAACTATAGGTATTATTTACAAGCTGTAAATAATTTGACATGTGTCTAGTTATGTGTTATAAGCCATACTTTTGGAAAGTTAATTGCATATTGATAACAATCTAATCATTTCATATTTTGTGCTTGAGATTATTGACATTTCATGGCTAATATATGCTTTGACTTGATATGTTGATGATATATCATCTTTACCTGTTAGAATAATTAAAAATTCAAGTATTTGGTAGAGTACTTCATCTGATTGATTTAGAGAGAGACCTCGAGTGTGAGGTTTGAGAACAATGTTAATTGGAAAGAAAAGAAATGAAGTATCATATAGGGAACATTAAAAGTTGAGATGTTTTTTCCAATTATTATGCTGTATACGTTCCATAATTTTGTAAGGTGTGTCGTCCAAATCTTTAGAGTTTCCTCAAGCATTTGCAAGATGGTTGCAAAAGATGGCTTGGCTACCCTAGAATTCCAACTACTAGAGATGATTCACCAAGGCTAAGTTAAGTTTTTTCATTATATGCCATTTGTCCTGTTGTTTGTTGCTCCAAGTATATAAATTGGTTTCAAATGTTAGATCAATAACTCCCAAGTTGTTGATGCATGATTTGAAATATGCACAAGGACCCTTTAAGCACATTTCTCCTACAAATTCTAAGTCAAAAAGAGAGTTGTTGAACTCACCAAGATAATCTAATGTGCATTCATGCTTAAGCACCAATCCTCCCCGTCTTTCAAAGAAAACATCTTTGAAAAGCTAAATTTGAAGCATAAACATTAGTGAAGCAGACTTTACATATGCTACCTTTTATTTCAAAGACATTTGTAGGGCTTGAGCATTGATGTAAAGTCCAAAATTTCTAGTTTATGGGGATCATGAGCAGTAATGGTCATATCCTTGTAATAAGCATTGTGATTAGAGGTGATTTTTTTAATTGTTTTTAATGAACTAGAGGCATTTGCAAAGATTTTCTTTGAGTTTGGTAAGAAAAAGACCAATTAACATTGGCTTTGTTATATGAAGATGGTCTAAGACGACTTGTTTTTGGGTTAAGAGCCTTTATATTCCATACTGGGACTAACATTTAGGGGAAGTTAAGGAGCTTGAGGAGTTTTTAGTGTTGGCCTTCGTACTAGATTTTCTTTTTGTGTTGCAGTAAAGGAGCAAGGTTAGCATTAGCTTTCTTAACACTGACATGGGAAGTAGAAGTAGAAGCCTCAAGGAGATTAGGGTACCTACTGGTCGATATTTGGCATAGCTACCTTGATCTTGGCCTCATCTATACATATGCTACCATTTCCTACTTTTGGTTCAAAATTGTAGCATGTCGTGTTGTGTGCTTCTCTAAAATTCTAAAATTGCTTCTTCACACTCAATTCTTCTCTAGATTAGCTTCTTTTCTTTTCTTTTTTTTGGCCATAAATATAACCTAAAACGATAAGACATCTTAAATTAAGCATCAAATCCTTTAAATCCATCCACAATACATGCAATATGTTATAAAAATAGTGATAAAAGAAATTGTATGTCTAACATATATAATACTTCTCCACACTTAAGCAATTTCTTGTACTCAAGCAAACCAATGCATTGTTCAATCTTAAATAGACAGTTTGGAAAAATTGCCTAACCTATCAAATACACTAATGAAAACTCTTTATCACTCTTTCAATCATAAATGATTATCAAAATGTTATGCAGCCAACTACTTGCATTAATTCACTAGATAGTTCAGTATATTATGACTCTAAACTTCAACTTAAATCATAAAACTTACTCCCATTAATAAAATAAATATACATAAGATCCATGCTTCAACTTTCAAACACATTCAAATCCTTTTTATTAACAAAAGATAAACAAAAGCACTAAAAGTTTATTTGAGAAGTTATCGAGTCTTTTTACGCGAGAGTAAACACCTTAGTATGAATACTCGCGATTATTCAATTAACTCACTATCTCAAATAGATACTAGTACAACTCTTTAACTTTGACCTTTTTTTTGGTGTAAAGCTAGCAAAGTGAAATTTATTATGCTCATTTATTCATACAACATTATATATATTTTTCCAAATAATAGAAGTGTTAAAAAGAGACCCAATTACCAGTACATTTATATCTTAAACAAAGAATATCATAATGTTCATTGGGTATTCATTCTTTAAGTTTAAAGCACAAATTGTACTTATTCATCAAGACTTATAACTAGTCATATAAGCAATCTAATTCACCAAAACAACTTGAATTCGTAATGAATTGTTTCTAATGGCATGTTTTCAAAGAAAAACAAAATTTCAAAAATCACTTCTTAATGAGAAAATAAAGAAAAAATTGATAAGCTTGAGTGCACATCAAATAAATCCATAATCCTTCCTCGACGCTTAAATTGAACATTGTCTTAAATGTTTCCATCATGCAAGATAACAATAAAAATAAGAAATAAAAGATAGAAAGGAATTAAATTTCCCTAATTTTTGCGTCCACTAAATCAATTTGAAATGTCTATCCATTCCATAGTTGTATATTGAAGTGCTAAATGGACTGCAATAAAAACTTAGACAAAAAAGGTGAGTTATAATGAAGTGAAAATATAAGAAATATGTATATACTTAATTAATAATATTCACATGAAACATAACAAGGATAAAAGAAAATACAAATACAATAGTGGATCAATTGTCTTAGGGAGTATGTAATGCACTACTGCTCACTGGTCCTTTAAATCATCGAATGAAATCATCTCAATTAAGCTCATTATAGAGGGCTAAGCTATCAATGTCCTCATTATGAGCAATAGTTTCCTCTCTAATTGGTGCAATAGTATCTTCTAGCTCTCCAATGTCCACATTCGCAACATGCTCCTCATCAGCTAGGGCTTTGGGCTATTCATGCTTTCTATCCCCCTCGAGCTCCTCAGAGTCAGCTTTAACTCTAGCTACAAATGTGTGCTCCATCTCTACTGCAATTTTCTCCTATGGTCACATTGGTGGAGGTCGGATCTCCACTCTTAGATGTTGCAATATCTGCACCTTGGTGACACCTAACTAGTGCATGTACTCCTCAATATATGCCAAAATAACTGGATGTAGTGATTGTGATGGTGGTGGTGTAGGCTCTTTATTGGGCCCTATGATATGATCCTTCTAAACAATCACCTCCTCATCCAATTATGGCAGTACATTAATAAGCATAAATTATTGTCCTCAGTTGTTTGTCCTCATCTCGTTCATCTAAATTGCCTTAAGGATCTCCGATGTGAACAAAGTAGGGTTCGTTGCCACTACAAACTCCATATTTTACAAAATGTACTACGAGCTTGCATACTAAGCATATGGTCATCGAGTCTCTATCGATGATCACAAAATTAGCTATATTGAGGTAGACCAAGGTAAACTATATAAAAGCACACTGAAGTGGGTCCTCTACCTTTGGCACATTAGTATAAGAGGAAGAAGCCCCTTTCAGTGATGACACCTGTTGCCTCCCTCCTTGCACATAACGATTTGTCTAGGAGCTTGTACGTTTAACTAGGGGTATTTAAATTTTGTGGGGCAGTAAGGTTGTATAGTCACAATCGACCATTAGTAGCTCCTCACATCTATGTCTGGGAGGTCTTAGTAGATCCTACTTGGTGCTAATGATTCTGCACACTCCTTAGTGTAAAACTTGACATAGACTATAAATTGGTTATAACTCAAAAGTATAATCCACTCCTCCCAGTCTGAAGCGAAGTGTAGATGTGTTTTGCCACATGGTTTTCGTGTCATCTACCTCTAAGGTGCACATGAATTGCAATGTTAGCTCTTGGTAGACCTAGTCCCAGTATTTAACAATAGTTTCATTAACCCGTCAGTAAGATTCATCTGTCTAAGGACATCCCATTCAATGAAGCAGGTCTCGCTAAACTATATAGCACATAAGGCTTGGTACCTCTTCCATTATAGCTTAGTAGCAACATCGAGCATTGGTTGATATGGCTGTTGCTACTTCTCAATAAGAATCTATGGTTCTACTAGAGGCGGTGGTGGCACTGAAGGTGTCTATGCTTGCCTCTACTACCTCCTTGATACGTATATCCTCAAGGCAACTATGCATGATGATGAGGTTGTGGCATCCATTTTGGCCTTCTTTCGCGGCAGCTAGTATGCAGGTCTTCTTGGTGGTCTAGGTAATTCCTATGTCCTTGCCATAATGTAAGATCTAAAGAAAAACATAATTTAGTTCATGAAAATAAGAAATGATATCACATGAATATACAAAAATGGAGTGTAGTGTACAATTATGCCAAATGAAATATCAAAAAAGGAAGAATAAAAGTTGAGAAAATTTTGCAATTATTATGCATTTATATGTTTCATAATGCTGTAAGGTGAGTGTTGTGTAAATCTTTAGAGTTTCGTCAAGCATTTGTATTTTTTAAATCTTTCATAATCAAAAGTCATTCCCATTTATGACTGCCTCTTGATAATTTTCCAGCTTGTAATGAAATTTAGAAATAGGAAAGAGGAGACTCAGGGGTGGGGGGTGGGGGAG